>BEXV01002332.1:47493-69588 GCA_003118195.1 Hemicentrotus pulcherrimus
GTCCGGGGGCGCTTGGGGGTTTAAGAAGGGTCTTGAAAAATTGCATTTTACGCCTCTCCACGATATCTATATGATTTCTCAGCAAATTATTCGTGTTTTTCAAGAGAAAATCTTTCCATCCATATGTACATTTGTTCTAATTATCAGTTTTTAGTAAATTTTCTTTGTGTAGCTCCTTTAGTGAAATTTGATATGAAGGTACATGGTATCAAAACACAGCCTAAGTTCGATTTCGGATTTTGTAGGTCAAAGGTGATAGCTCATTAAATATGCGAATCTGGTTTCCGTTCAATAACTTAAGTAATGTTTGAGGGATTTTTAATCAAATTCTATATGAAGGTGCATGGTATCAAAACACAGCCTAAGTTTGATTTCGGAGTATGTAGGTCAAAGGTCATAGCTCATTAAATATGCAAAACTGGTTTCCATTCGATAACTTTAGTAGTGTTTGACGGATTTAAATGAAATTAGATATGAAGGTACATGGTATCAAAACACAGCCTAAGTTAGATTTTCGGAGTACCGTAGGTCAAAGGTAATAGCTCATTAAATATTTCAATTCTGTTTTTTTGATAATTTTAGTAGTGTTTGATGGATTTTAATCAATACAGCCTAAGTTCAATTTCAGAGTATGTATGTCAAAGGTGAAGGTCATAGCTCATTGAATTTTGGTATTACACATGTAGTAACGTTTTGTATCCTTTGCAAGAAGTCTGAAACACATATCATTTTAAATAGTCGACAGTAATTTCGGGATATTGCCTTGTGTGGCTGGCAGACAGGTGTATTCGCATTATCCATTTTTGCGAAATTTGGACGTGTACTATTGCCTTGTAACGCATGTTGTTGCAATAATTACATGCACTGTAACTTCAAACATACATGTAATATGTATGTGCTTATTTCATACAAAACTACAGTACTTACTATCCATTTTTACTTATTTTATCACCTTAAAAAGAGAGAAACCTCTGTAACGTTTAAAGAAAAGGTACACATATATACTAGTAATCAAAACCTTAGAGGCAGGATGCAAGAAATTAGCTTTATGTTATTCCTGCATGCTTACACCCTTCTGCCAGCCACCCAACACTTTCTCAAGGTGTACATTTGCTAGTCAAAGAAATTTGGAGAAACTTGGAGGAAAAGTGAGAGTTTCATCATGTAATCACTGTTGAGAAGGTGAGTGCTTATAACCAGATCTCTTCATCAATATACATGTACATCTAATATTTTAGAGTTTCATAAGTCAATCATGTTGAGTCGATACGTACCGGTATGGGTCCTAATTCTTGTTGAACTGTCCAAAAATCCGCTGAACCTCTACTCTGAGGCAATGGAGCAGCATCGCTGTGCGGTGAGCATTAGGGTACATTAGGGACTTTTAGATTTGCACGTCGACAGCTTAGACTGCAACGTGCGACATCATTTTAAGGCACTGTGCATGCGTCACGTCGTCTCAGTCGGCGAACGAGAATGCGTCAACCTTGATTTTTACTAAATCTAGTAAGGTACCAGTATATGCCGCGTGCGCATAAAATATATAGTTCCTCAGGTAGACAAAGGAACATCCCTTCCTAGCTGCTATTATGTAAAAATGTGTAGAACAGGTGTCACATGCATACTCACCTGTTCTACACATTTTTACATAATAGCAGTGAAGGGATGTTCTTTTGTCTACAACAGCAATTGTTGAAGGTAGAATAAGAAACTGTATATTTTGTCCTCTTTCTTTGTCCGTCATGTTCATAGTGTTATTTCCTGCATTCATGTTTATCGTCGGGTGAAATCTAAAATATTTTTAATTGTAGGCAGCATTGGCAGTTGAGTACGTTGACACGCATATAGTCAGTCGGCGTTCGTTGTGTTCTCGTCCACTCAATCTAAAAGTCCCTATTGTCACTGTCCAACCCGCTCGCAATAAGGTAGTTAGAAAAAACTGGCTCACCATTGTTCCCATGACAAGTGAGGGTCTCCCGGTGCTCTCCAAAATGGTGGAGGAGCGGTTAAGTTGATACTCCACATCTTCGTCGCCAACACAAGAATCAAATTAACGAGGGACTACTAGTTTAATGGTGATGTGTATGTTTTATTCACAGCCAAGAATCAAGAAGGCTGTGCCTCGACACAACAGACGGTAAGTGTAAATTAACAACAAAAGTGTCAGATGTAGGGTGTGATTGACGATTAATTCAATTTACTTAAAGACACTATTGACGAATGAATAACAAAGTCGACACCCTTTTGCTGATACCAAGACTCCAACCTTTAATTAAAGATAACACAATCAGAAGCATTAATTGCTAGAATGATGCCTCCAATATGCTACTTAGCATAGATGATATGATAATATTATCCAGTCAAAATAATAAACAGGCCTGTAAATAAATGTAAATAAATGGCAAAATATGAGTTATGCTAACATGGTCACATTACCCAAAAGTAGCCTGCTCGGCGACCGAGCGATGCCCTAAAAACAAGCGGTGCCCGGCGGCTGCCTGGCCACCGAGCGGCGGCCGGCCGCCCAGGCACCGCTTGTTTTTAGGGCATCGCTCGGTCACCGCTGAAGTTTAAGCACGGAGTTAAAATTTGGGCGGCGCCTGCTCACTTTTCACTCGCCGCCCAAAATATGCTCGGGGTCTGGGTGGTCGCCGCCCAGCACCGACCCAATTGCTGGGCGATGCCTAAATTCCAGCAGCGACCGAGCAGGCTACTGATCGGTCGGTCGCTGCTCAGATTTTTGACCATAGCTTTAGGAAATATCTTCACATATTTCTGCCAAGATGAGTTCATAGCTCCTTTGATACATCCTATTAACTTACTATTAATTATCAAAGCATAATAGGCCCAACATATCAATTAGCGGTAACCTAAATCTTTATAACAGGCTGCACGAAACATTACCTATCTATAATGACCCCTGGCCTACTTGACCTACTCAATCTTTATGGAACATTTTGTCTTTCATACTAATCCAAAACGAACTGAATATTGACAGCTTATACTGTACATACATATCTAACATATAATCCACTGAAACTAATAATAATAATACACAATTTCTGTCATATTCATATCTATCTTCTTTACGTTTACAGAGCTTCATTCTAACCCAATTAATGGCCCAAATTCACAAAGGAGGTTTAAATCCTCATTTACATAACCCATGGTTTAAAATTAGCGCAAATTGCCTTGCGCACGTCTAATATTGGACCTCTGACTTGTGTCGAGCTAATTTTGCGCTTATTCGAAACCATGGGTTATGTAAATGAGGGTTTAAACCATGGATTAAATTTAAACCTCCTTTGTGAATTCAGGCCATTGACTTTGTACAGAACAGCATTCCAACACACAACGTGAATTTACATACGTGTGCAACAATTTCCTTACATCATTTTACACTATTTTTATTTCTTCATTTTTATCACCAAACACATCAATATTCATTATATTTCAATAAACGGAGGTCAATGAATACTCACAACATTGGGCTTGTGTCAAAATACCCCAAAATGGTGCACTTTCAGTGCCGATAACTATACTGCAACAATGTGATTTAGTTTCCCTAACAAATTCGCTACTACTGCCCTCTACTGAAAAAGAAAAAAAAGTTGGGCCCCCTGGAATCCTGGAATTGCGCCTGCTTATATCCAACTCATATTGACGTACCGGTATGTAGACATATTTGACGTGTTCCAGACGACCACAGAACTTACTGAACGTGTTTCTAACTTACAGCTACCGTATAATGGCGTATTAGCAGCGTTCTTCCAAGTTTTCTTTGGCATGACGGTGATGTTGATACTGCGATGTCTAGTGCGGGTATGATTTGAATCGTAGAGCGGCAGCCTTTTTCTAGGCTATGACACGTGATCGCCGGTGATACGCTGCTGCGCAATATGCATAAGTTATCGTTGGGCACAAGTTGTGAATGCCGGCAACATGCTAAGCATTTGTTGGTACCGGTATAAGTTATCTAGAAGTTATCAAAATGTTCTATATAAAGTTGCTATTACGTTATGTATACGTCCGACTCGTTATGAATAAGCTATATGCCCAAAATTGAAGAAAAAAACATTGATAGTTAGCGTATGCCAGCGTTTTAGAGAAATTTTGATACGTCGGCATATGCTGGCTAAATCGTTATGGTGTGACATCCATAAGATTAAGATGAAGATGACGATGATAATGATTATTGTAGTGATGGTGGAGATGATAATGGCAATGCTGGTAGTGCTTTGGTAGTGATGACGGTGATGGTGGTGAGGGTGGTAGTGATGATGATGGTGGTGGTGATCATCGTACGGATCTTGAAAACATACTATAGTCAGATTATCCAATCTTTTACATTTGAGAAAAGGATTTTTTTTGTACACATTATCAACCTCTATTTTTTAGATGGCAACCAAGTCCACTGGGATTTTCTGACAAACAGTCCTCCAGAACTTACCCTCCAAGATGATGAAGCAGTAATATCATGCGGCATCAGATTCTCGCCTTCTGGAGCCAAGTTCAGCAAACCTGTCAAGGTCACATTGGACCATAATGCACATTTCTCCAATCCAAGAGATGCAGAAATCGTCCTCTACACTCGTAACAAAGGCCAGTAGGATTTGAAAATAATAAAAAATATGTTTATATTGTGCTAAATGCTAATGTTTCTAAGCGCAGTACTATATTACCCCAGGATATTACCCTGTTAAGGAATTTCTTGCTACCGGGTATATGTGCAGGTTAATGTCTTGCAAAAGGACATCAGTGCCATGGCAGACTCCAACCACAAACCATGATATGATCCATTCACCGTCCGGCGATGTATCTACTAGACCAACACCTTTAGCAGTGACCCTGACATGTTTTCTGTCGACATTGCTCTGGGCTTCATTTCTTCAAAGGTATAGGCTAGGGTTAGGGTTGCAAGTGGGTTACAGGTTAGGTCTAGAATTAGAGTTAAGTATCGTGTCGGGTCCAGAGTTGAAGTTAAGGATTCGGTCAGTGTAGGAAATCAATGCAAAGTGATTGTCACTTGAGTAAATATCATATAACCTTTACTGCAGCTTAACTTTCTTTTTCATCTAACAGACACTGTATTTTACTTTAAAATATAACAATGAATATAAGTAAAGGTATCGGGAAACCTCAAAATAAGTAAATACACGTCACTTTCAGCTTCCTTTGATTTGATTTAATTCAGTAGGCTTAGTGATAACTAATTTNGTGTTCCGGACAACTGCAGAACTTACTGGACGTGTTTCTAACTTACAGCTACCGTATAATGGGGTATTGGTAGTGTTCTTCAAATTTTTCTTTGGCATGACAGTAATGATGATACTGCGATGTCTAGTGCGGTTATGATTTGAATTTTCGAGCGGACAACACGCAATCCTCGGCGATACGCTGTCGCGCTATGCATAAGTTAGACTATATAGTTGGGCATAAGTTGTGAATACCGGCAACATGCTAAGCATTTGTTGGTATAAGTTATCTATAAGTTATCAAAACGTTCTATATAAGTTACTATTACGTTATATATACGTCCAACCCGTTATGATAGTTCAGCATATGCCAGCATTTCAGAGAATTATTGATACGTCGGCATATGCTGGCTAAATTGTCAAGGTGTGACAGGGCCATAAGGATGAAGATGATGATTATTATAGTAGTGGTAGAGATGATGATGGCAATGGTAGTGATGATGGTGATGCTGGTGGTGATCATCGTACGGATCTTGAAAACGTACTATAGTTGTGTAGATTATGCAATCTTTTGCATTTGAGAAAAGGAATTCTTTTAAACATCCTATCAACCTCTATATTTTAGATGGCAACCAAATCCACTGGGATTTTCTGACAGACTGTCCTCAAGAACTTACCCTCCAAGATGATGAAGCAGTAATATCATGCGGCATCAGATTCTCGCCTTCTGGAGCCAAGCTCAGTGAACCTATCAAGGTTACATTGGACCATAATGCACATTTCTCCAATCCAAGTGGTGCAGAAATCGTCTTCTACACGCGTAACAAAGGTCAGTAGGATTTGAAAATAATAAAATAAATTGTTATATTGTGCGTAATGCTAATGTTATGTGCAGTACTCTATTACCCTGGCATTAAAAGAGTGCACTGATAAGGAATTTCAGGAGTCCTTCCTACCGGGTATCCATTTCCATCACCTGGGTATCGCGGTATATGCAGATTAAACATCCCGCCAAACTGGGAATAGGAGCGAGGAAGGAAAGAGTAATGGGCTGATGACCTTGGTTCATCTTCATTGTAAAAGTTGATGCAGAGATATCTATATGCTGGCTCACAACAATTGTTAGATGATATATATTTACGCTATACAGATTCAATAATAATTTTACATTTGTCAAATTAAAAAAAATATCTAAAATGTGCAAGTTAAACAAATATTTCTGTTATAAACCTTGTTTTTATAGACTCCAAATCTTTTGTAAGAATTCCTGCATCCACCAGAGGTTACCCACGTTGTGACGTCAGAGCAAAAGACTTGGATCTCTATGTAGATCATTTCTCTGATTGGTGGCCTGTGGCTGAAAAAACTCAGTGCTTTGCTGGAAAGAGGGTCAACTGCATGCCATATGTACGTCTACCTGTCAGGAAAGAGTTCACCCACTTTGTGCTTCTCTGCATCTATGACGATCTCTTGGAAGTTAATCAGGTGAGACAGAGATTAGGGTGTTGGGGCGTCGGTAGATAATTTTTTGGATGGGGGGTAGGTTTGGAATTGAAAATTTACCAAGAAGCCATATTACAAAGATTGGTAAGGGTATGAATAATTTAGTTATTTATTTAGTTATTTAGTTATTTATATACACAGAGAGAGATTGAGATATCTTCTTAACCTTGTATAATTTGTTTTTTCCTCCAACAGAAAGTAAAAGAAGAAATGACGGAGTACAATGAGCTCCATCCGCCCCAGCAAATGTTCATAGAATGGAAGTGTGGAGATATCAATATCAAGTTGTTCGATGGCCCAAAGGGAAAGGAAAAGGAAATTGACAAGAAGGTATGTTCTGTATTTGAAAGCTAGAGGTGTGGATAAATAAATAAATTGTAAGGATCTCATTTTATGTATTGCAATTTTCCCCCCCCCCCCTTACTTAGACACTTACAGACACACACACACACATGCACAAACACACCAACACGAATGTGCTCCTACACACATTTTGGTTTTTGTCTCGTCTGCATAGCAAAAAGCGAGACATAGGCGCCGCTTTTCCAGAGACGACGGTGGCGGCGGCGGCGGCGTCAACATCAAAAAACTTAACCTATGGTTAATATTTTTAATTTTTGATATAATTTTGAAAGTATAAGTTCTTAGTCAATGAAACTTAGACTTTAGGATAATCAAGTATCCCTTATCATGTGAATAGAATTTCAGGTCACAAAGTCAAGGTCAAAGGTCATTTCAGGTCAACAGACTTGGACTATGTTGTGGCATCATCATCGAAAACTTAACCTGAGGTTAAGTTTTTGAATTTTTGATATAATTTTGAAAGTATAAGTTTTTAGTCAATGAAACTTGGATTATGGGGTTATCAAGTATCCCCTGTCATGTGAGTAGAATTTCAGGTCACTAAGTAAAGGTCAAAGGTCATTTAAGGTCAACAAACTTAATTTATGTTGTGGCATCAGCATCAAGATTTTGAATTTTTAGCATATTTTCAAAATTGTTTGTTCAAAATTCCATGAAACTTGTACCCAAGGTTTATCAAGTATCACAAATCATATGACACAAATTCCAAGTCACAAGGTCAAAGGTCATTTTAGGTCAGTAGACTTGAATTGTCTTCCACAACTTAATATGAGAATTAATAAATCATTTTTTTGTTAATTAATTTGTTCATATTTCATTCAAGTTATCAATCCTGGTACAATTAATAGTAAATATTCTCTTGGTGATTCTTGGTCAATATTCACCTAAAAATGCTGATTATATTCAAAGGATTTCATTTTTGGGGGCCTGCTAATGGGCCACCCTGCCTATGAATAATGTTCCAATCTCACTTTTTCATCATATTGAATTGCGTCATGCAGCCGGAGACCGCCGAGAGCGTTTCCCTTGTTTGTCATTTTTGTTTTTATTTCATTCAATATTATGCACACACACCTTACACCCACACACACACACATTTTGTTAAGACTTTTTTTTTTTCATTTAAAAAAGAGAGGGTCTCCCTTTTCCATGATTATAAATGGTTTAAAAAAAGGATATTTAAAGAACATTATTAAGTGCACAGTTTGGACTGGGTCAAACTCAACTGTCATATCTGTTGTTATGTGCAGAGTATTTCAAGTATCTACTCATTTCTGCTTCATTTATTATTTTGATACAAAAAATTATTTAGTGAATTCTTATCATCCGTGATTTCAAATATATTTTCATAAAAGTGTGTAATCCACATTAACTTTGCCTACTTTAAGTCATAGAACTAAGAAAAAATGATTCAAGAGGGACCAGCAGACGGGCATTTCAATGCCTTTAGCCATTGTCCTTCTCTATCTTTCTCTCGCCTTCTTATTTTTAATTCCTGTTTGTCCATGCATGATTATGCGATTTATATACAATTTGAAAATGGTTGTTTTATTTAAGGGCGCGATGCAGTTTTAACTACATCTTATACATTATAATTTTTTTTTTTAATGGAAATGAATTTGAAAATTAACTAATTTCCTTGAATTCCTGCTTCTTTTAAAATAGAGACTAGGTAAAAGGGATTTCAACCTCCTTGATAGGAAACGATTCTCCTTTGAAGTGGAGCCACTTGAGTCAGGGGAAAGCCAAAAGCTTCTCAAATTCACCTTGGATCAAGAACCTATTTTTAATGAATTTACCTTCCCATACGATGGTACGTATTTGCTCTGTGTATTTATTTGTGGATCATAATTATCATCATCATTATCATCTTAAACTGTTACTATTATTATCGTTGTTGTTATCATTATTATTATCATCATCATTAATATTATCATGCCTGGGATTATCTGTTATAACTAATTGGGATGTGCAGGTGTAAACCTGTACCTGGGTTTTCCATACCCTATTTAATACAGAAAAAGTAGAATATGGAACCCATATAGTATCTTAAAAACAATGAGCAATAAATATTATAGATATATTGACTGCTATGGGAGGCAACGCTGTTTCTATAGGCTCAAGGGGACGTTACATCTTGATATGACCCTGAGGGCATATCAGGATGTAACGTCCCTGAGAGCCAGTACAGAAACAGCTATGCTTCTAATATAAAAGCAGTCGATATATCTTTTACCGGTATATAACAAATTTATAAACAAATCTACAAAGAATTCTTACCTTATCCTTTTCTTGAGTAAAAGAGTAAAACATTACAGAAAATCTGAGACACTGTCTGTAAATCTTCACTGGAAAGTTGCCTGAATGTTTTGATTACTCTGGAATCGCAGACAAAAAGCACTGTATGGTATCCGCGCTCGCACAAAGAAAATTTTAACACGTAAACCAATAGGGGTCTCGTCAAAATTTATTCATGCGGCCAGTTAACCGGGGGCATGCGGGCATCTTTTAAAGACTATTCACCAGTAGGGAGGGCATGGCTCAAAACATGACTACAATTTCGACCAATCAGATGTCTAGATTTCTAAAGAGAGGTTTATATTAAACAGCAGATACATTTCTTTTCCTTTGTTTTGTACTATAATTAATAATAATAAGAATATTCTGGGTATATATACTGCTTAATACATCTATGATGTCTCTAAGTGCATTACAGAAATATTTTTAGCCTTGTCATCAAATCTGAACTTTAAGACCAGCCTACAGTAAATCTGATTACTGTAAACATTTGTATATTGTGCTTTCCTGACATAAACCATACTGGACTTTGCTTTTTGAATTTATAATCTTCCATCTTTTCATCTTTTCTCTTTCTTTGAAATAAAGACATGGAAACAACAAGAGCAACAGCAGAAGCACAAGCAGCATGGGTGTCAACGCCATCACAGTATGTTACTCATCTATAATTATTTTAAAGAGAAGGCTGTGTTTTACTAAAAATGAAAAAAGAAAATGTGAGCTCTCTCAGGAAGAATATTCTAGCAAAAATCAGGTCTGAATGGACTTGCTCTTCAAATTCCATATTTTTTTAAATATTACAGCAGTTTAGTGCATGTGTTGTTCAGCAAGAATTAGCCCATCTCTTGATTTTGATCATTCCAAAACCTCACAATAATCACTGATTTTTATGTATACAAATAATAAATGTATGCAAGTGCATTAGTGAATAGGCACTGCACGCAGGTTAAGTCACAGTAGGATAATAAATGAGACTTGTCAAGTTCATTGCCTTTATTATTGTGACTTAACCAAGTGCAGTGCATATCACTAATGCACAAGCTAAAAACATGCCGGCGAATCTTCCCGCCTCGCTCAGTACAACAAAAACCGATGAACATGTCCCACTGGAAACTGGAGCGCTGCACGGAATTATTTGTTTCATATTAAGATGGGTCTACATTATGAATATACATGTAGATGCGAGGAATTGACGGTTTTTATCACCAAAATGCACTCCCTGTGCATATGATAAAAATTAATGCACGCACACGTGATCCATTTCAACGCTTCTCATTGGCTACATTCTGAACCCAATTTATAATGTCAAACAAGCAGCCTTTCCTAATTGCTTCTGGGGTTTTTATGCCTCCTCAACAGCATTATGTTTTCGGATTGGTCCGTATACATGTACGTCCAGTTCTCGTGATCAGGTTATCTGAAGAACTGATTGATGGATTCCCGCCAAACATGGGTCATTCATGTTTCTTGCAGAGCCAATGAACTGATTGTATTTTGGGGTCACTAGGTCAATTTCAAAGGTCATGGGGCTCATTATGTATCCAAAATTAGCTTGTGATCCCCTTATCACTAGAACGGTAGAACCGATAGACGGATTACCATCAAACTTAAAACCTGTTAATGGATTAATACAATCAAACTAACTTTAAAAATTGCTTGTTTTGCTTTGTAAAAGTGCTCTATAGCAATTAGGGCAACATTTTCGAACACGCGCAGTCGAAGATCCATCTAGTTTCACAATGTAATCTCAAGATCTGTGCTAAAGTTTTTGTCTCTATAATAGTATACATAATTTGTTACTAACAAAGGAAATAGTGTTTGTTCTCTCTTTTTACAAGTTTTTATGCCTCCGCCACCGAAGGTGGTGCCAGAGGCATCATGTTTTCGGGTTGTCCGTCCGTACGTCCGTCCGTCCGTACGTCCGTCCCGTTTGACCGTTATCGCAATATCTCAAGNCTGACATAAACCATAATGGACTTGACATTTATGAATTTACAATCTTCTGTCTTTTCATTTTTCTCTTTCTTTGAAACAAAGATATGACAACAACAACAACAGCAGCGGCAGCTGGGGTTTCAATGTTTTCACAGTATGTAACCAATATATAATATATTTTTGAGAGAAAGCTGTTTCCTGGTAAAAATAAAGAAAAAAAACTTGTGAGCTCTCTCAGGAAGAATATCCTAGCAGAAATCAGGTCTGAATGGCATTGCCTTTCAAATTCCATCTTCTTTGAAGTATTACAATAACAGAAAGTTTAAACCAAATATTTGTGTGTAGTGCATGTGTTATTCAGCAAGAATTAGTCCATCTTTTGATTTTTATCATTCCAAAACCTCACTATAGAGTGCGTCCCAGAAAAAATGAAACCGAGAATTATCGATGTTTTATCATAACTTAGTCACATTTGTAATTAATAAGTGACACATATTTGGAAAGCTTAGATCCTCCTCTTTCATTTGATGTAACTCATATAATGCATATTTTACGCATGAGATGAGTAAAATGAATTTGAAGATAGGAAACCAAAAAGTCATTTGGCGGACGGTATCTGAATTTCAAAGAGAAAAATCACAGTTCTAGAAAGTTGAGTTTCTGCCCTTTCATTTGACATCTCAATAAGGAGAAATGAACCAGGAATAACAAAGTTCTTTTTTGTTTAAAGTAGTGCTTGCGTGTCCATAATTTTATTAAACAAATTTGTTTTCACTGGCTGACTGCTCGTTTTGTTGACAGTCAGCTGTAGACAAAAAACTTCATGCTTTTGTCGATTCTGCTTGTTGATACGGCAGGAAGCCGTGAAAACGAATTTGTAAAAGATAAAATTATGGAAATAGTGTTCAAATAATACAAATAAATCAACGCAGTCCTCTGGCCTGAGAGACTTAGAGCTCACATAAAATACTTTGTTGCCTATAACTGAGGATAACTAAAGCAAAGGCCTTATTGGTTCGCCTACAAGCACAGTGAAAACGGGGTGTAAATACTAATTGCATTACAATGCCCCCAATTTAGATTAAAACAAATCAACGCAGTTCTTTGGCCTGACACACGAGACAGTAACATGTTCTACATAACATTACCATAAACAAAATGACTTTTGCGATGTGTGTTATTCTTTAGAATAAACCACCCCAATTCAGTGCAATCAAATTCTAGTTACTAGTACATTATGCATTGGGTTTGGTCTAATCACCATACCAGTCTAAATCAAAACGTAACAAAATTAAGACGAAAATGACAACGTATTGACTAATTATAACACCCCAAAATTTTCAAACTTCATCTGCCGGTAGTCCGATATAACCCCGATACGCCCCAGATACCCATCTCCCCATTTTTTGAATGTGGGAGTCTGAAAAGCCTGCCATAGCAGCGGACGTAGCAGCTCCTATTCGGAAGGAATGGGCCATGTAATAGTGAGCTGGTAAACCTAAGAATGAAATACTCCTATGTAGCACCCTGTTGAAAGCTTGCTGGGTTAGGGGAGAACCATCAAATTGCCTAAAAAATGCAAACCCCTGGTCAATACCAGGGATGGGAACGGGTTGCGGACGGGCTTCCAAATACCCAACAATTGCTTTAATAGGGCACAATGAACTACTTTCTGGAAGCACGATGATGCACCCTTTACCCCGCTGATCAGTTGGGAAGACCGAACTTTGCGATGTGGGGGATTCCCCCAGACGATTACGTCCGCCTCAAACAAGGGAAGGATATACCCTGAGAAGTGAATTCACCAATGCGTAAAAACCCGAAAACGCTAATAAAAAGGTTGCAGTGAATAGTTTAGTATGATAGGACGTTTGGCATACTAATGGCAGTGTTGCGACTAATTTATGTAATAAGGGCATGGTAATGGGGCAGCGCACGTCTAGGCGAGCATGACGCCTACGGCAGCCTTCCACTAATCGCTTTATTGGAAAATTCTGAATTATATCTTCCCTATTATGACTGCGCTCATGGAATGACAGAGCTGAAATATATGTAGATAGAGATAGTGAATAATTGGACCAGCTCATGAAAGAAATGAAAAGGGCTACCTGCTCGATAGTTGGTGGAGTAGAGGCATAACAATTATAATTACTCCCGAACTGCTGATAAGCTTGCCATGCCGTGTGATAAGTGCGCGTGTTCTGAGCTCTAGAAGAGCTTAACAAGACTGCACGGCATGCTCCCGACTAAGCTGCTCCAGAGAGGGGTAGGAATGGGGGTCCCTTTTCGCTCTGCATTGGGGGCCAGATGTCGAAAACGGGTTATCTGAAAGCGGGACAGAGAATCAGCAATTTCATTGGTATGGCCTGGAACGTACATTGCCTTGAAGTTGAACCAATTGTTCCACCTTAAACACAATACTACAAAGTGGCGAATGAGCTGCATGATTATCTTGCAATTAGACGATTGCTTGTTAATGACGGCATCTACCGATTGATTATCAGACCAGAAAGTAACTCTCTTCCCAGTTAACCGATCTCCCCATAAGTGAACGCCTACAACTATTAGTCCGTGGGCCAGAGGGGGCTACCGTGCACACCCCCCCCCCCCCGTGATCCTACTTTTTAGGTGCCATTTTGTTCACTAGGATCAGAAAAAGATGTTCCCAAGAAAAAAACTCATTTGGAAAATGTTCTTTTGCCCCTTATTTGAAGATATCTAAAAATATCAGTTTTTCGTGTTTTGAACACTTTCTTAGGGTTCGTGAATTATGTGCGTACATTGTATCAATCTCTAGACCCAAATATGTAATTACCCTAGTAGGGCCTTTGGTTTTCTCCAGTGCATGCTAAAGGCACACCGAAATCTTTGCACATATTTTGGAAGCAGAGCATGATGCGCTGGCATTCCTCGAATGAGGAAGCTGCAAAGAAGAAATCATTGTAGTAATGCAGCAGTTGATCAGTAAAAGCTATGCGCCGACAACAATCCTCGAGAAAGGAACTAAAGCGCTCAAACATTGCACAAGAAATCGCGCAACCCATGGGCATGCACCTATCATAATAGAATTTTCTGTCAATGCACATACCGAGCAAATCAAAATCAACTGGATGCACGGGCAGTAATCTAAAGGCAGACTTGATATCAGCTTTCCCCATAAAAGACTTATGACCCAGTAACAATCATGTCACCGCTTCGTCGAAACTAGTGTAAGAAATGTTGCACTTATCCTTATCTATGCTATCATTCACAGAGGAGCCGCGAGGGGAGGATAAGTGCTGTATTAATCAAAATTCACCTGGTGCTCGTTTTGGAACAACCCCGATGGGGGAACAACGAAAATTCGGAAATGGAATTGAAGTAAAGGGGCCTACGATCTGCCAAGTAGCACCTCCTTTTCTATCTTTTGCATAATGATTTGATGATGAAGAATTGCAGACGTGAGATTCTTACAACTCATTTGTACACGGGTGCCTTTAAAACTCAGAGAAAAGCTGTACGTAAATCCTGAAATTAGACGTTTCGCGTCAGACTGATTGTCGTAAGAATGAAGAAAGGGTAGCATGGGCTTTAGCTTAATTGGGGTTGGGGCTAGAGCTCGGTTTGGTAGCTGCAAGTTGGGGGCGGTTGCAGGCAAAGGAGCCATAGGATGTATTTCCACACCTATCGCATTTGTGTGCATATCTGCAGCCTCGCCCCCTACCGCACCGACCCGAGGCGTTGAATGCGAAGCAAACTTGAGTCCGTGGACTCGCGGTTGAGCTACCGTATCCGTGCCGATTAAGTGCTGAGCGCCCATTGCGGCGGGGGCCTGATAGTTCCTGTCTTGGCCTCCCTGCATTGTCTCCCTGCTGTCCGGCTGCGCGTAGGCAGTGGCGACTAGTAGCCACAGCTCCGCGTCTACTATGGCCCATGAACGCTCTGGCTGCCGCGCTTGCCGCAGGCGGAACTGTAGATCCTAGTCGCACCAATTATAGGCGCAGCTAGCGTCAGGGCGCACAATACTTATATATTTTAACAGTTCCCGTACCCGTAGTGCGTGTCGTTCGGCATAAACGAATACAAAAACTAGCATGGCACTAGTCCACTGAGGTATGCCTGTAATGGTTGTCTTTCAGTTTGGCGCCCGCAGCTGAAAATTGGCGCTCGCGGGAGAAAATGTTAGGGGTAACCCCTCGTCGATAGAAGGATCGGACATAGGTGGTGATGTAAGAGCGCCTAAGTCAATGAATTCACCCTGCCAAATTTTTTCCTTCATTGTCACGGCAATTGATGACCCGAGATCATGGCCTACGCCTGCCATCATTTGAGGCTGTCCAGGGACGGAAAAACCTGTCCCTGGAGTAATAGCAGCTGGCACCCCTGAGGACGTTACTTGCGCAGGTGAAACCAGCGCTTCATTGGAAAACATACTGGGCCTCGGCTGCGAGGGATACGTTTCAAAATCATCAATTGCAATTACTGGCCATGACTCAATGTTGTCGCCGGCGTCTAGCCTTCTGGGCTCTTCGTGGACCGTGGGCTCCTGGATCCGGATGGGGACGACGGGCAGTACATCGTCGTTGCTGGCACTGGCAGCAGGCAGGGGGAATTGGGCAGGGGGCGTAGCCTACGACGCCCTCCTCTTCCTTGGCTTGGCCTTTGTTGTCGTCTTCGTCGCAGCCTTTGCTGTCACCCTCTGATTTGTCTTCCTCGTCGATTTAGGCATCTTGTAATTATAACTTTGGATCAAAATGAAGCCTAACCTAACACGCTTGTAAACCGTGAAAGGTAGTAAAGATTGTCAATCGAGAGCTGAAACACAGTAGTTCTATCCGACGATATTACGTTAAAACTAAAACTGACTGCTATGCGGGCGAAAAGAGCAAAAAACCACGAAGGAAGAGCGAAAATTTGTTTAGTGTGACAACTTTGAGATACCATGGACTGAATGAGGTATTATTGTCCAAATAGGGGAGAGGAAAGAGGAGGAAAGTTGAAAGCTGACCACATGTTTACATTTCGGTGACTGGCTTCTTCCCCGCTCAAGGTTTATTGCATCATCAAATGACATTAATAGCCTCTTTTCCACCATAAATAAAACTTTGTCCCAGGTAGCTGTCAATAAACTATTTTAACTTCCTCTGTGCTGGTTAAAATTAAATATGTATATACAGTAGGCTTGCGGTTGCACCATGTGAGAGAGGGAGGATTGAGAAGTCCTGAAAAGGACTGTTGGTGTAGTCTTGATCATCTTACTTAGCTATAGTTCTGAGGAGAACTATAGCGCCGATTGGAGAAGATGGGTAGCGGGATGGCTCGACGTTCTGAACAGGTTGACTATCCGTCGTCAGGAGTGGGGAATAGCTCGCGTGCGTGAGCTTAAGTCATTTCTAACTATGATTTAACTATTTTGACCTCAAAACAAACACTTAAACCTTAAACAAGACCAAATAACCAATGTTTTATCTCTTTTTAGGGAAAATGATATTTCTGTATGTTTTGTACACAAATCACCAAAATGAGCTATTTTCAGGTTGACATCCAAAGACAAAAGGTCACGTGACTTTGTAACTATACGTCCAATTAAAAAAAAAAATTGAGATATTGGGATACTGTAAATTCATAAATTGACCTCTGTGGTCTTTGACATTTGAACCCAAAATCTGATCAGATCATCTTCCTATGGTGATACCTACTATCACCCCCGCTTAACATAGGGTTTAGTTATCACCATTTCCAAAAGGGATCCCCAAATTTCTAATTAGAGTTAATAGAAAAAGGGGTAATAACGGAATGGTTTTTTGCGAAAGAGCAAGAAAGTTTTTAAAAATGTAATTTTTTTCCCCCGATGATGTTAGCAAACATGTGAATGAGTATAAATACCTGTCTTCATGAAAGTAGGCTACTTTGTGTGAATGTGTACTCGATAAGCCAAAAATAGTATTACATTTAGAGGCCAGTTTTTTTTTGTTTTTTTGAAGGGGCATATTTTGTAGAACACTTTTTTGTGTCATTTTTTGTAAAATGGGTGATTGTTTGCTCCACTATATTAAACAATCATGGATTAATAATGATAATATAAGACCAACTGATACTATTGATAATAACTGATGGTAATGATGATAATAATAATAATAGTGGATTCTAGTGTAGCACTCATGTCTGTTGACTTGAAACCCATGGCACTCCATTTACTTACACCATTAGGTTGCAAATATTGTATTAATCGTTCTTTCATTCCTCAGGAGTGATCTGGAATCAGATGGAATACTTGACACACTGTCGACACATATGCCTCATGAAACTTACACAACGCTATGCAGACATCTTGGCATTGGATACGATGAAGCTCACAGCATCCTAGCCAGGTTCAGCATGAACTACAAGATGGCTACGAGGCATTGCTTGGCAAAGTGGAAGACAAGGGATGATGGTGATAAGGCCAAGCTTAAGACCATCCTTGTGGCTGCAGGGGTTAAAAATTTAAAGAAGTATGTAAAGTAATCATTTGAAGCTTCCAACGGATGCAACATGTCCTCTTTTTCCCGTATTCTATTCAATCTTAAACGTTACACTGTGTTGAGGCTTTTGTTCAAAATCGCAGGTTTTTAAAAGGAATTGTGAAATGATGCCTGGCTGAAATGCTCCCCAGAGAGTGGAGAATGTGGATACATTGTATGCAGGCAAGCGTAAAATTTGATCTAGAATCAGATGGAATACTTAACACAGTATCAAAACACATACCTCCTAGGACTTCAGCAACGCTATAATGCAGACATCTTGACATATAAAACGTATAAAACGAAGCCGACTTCTTTGCAAAGCTTCCAACTGGTGCAATATGAACTCTGTGGCTCGTATTGACGCCTGGCTGAAATGCTCCCCAGGTAGTGGAGAATGTGGATACATTGTGTGCAGGCAAGCCTTAAATTGATGACTAGAGTAATGACATTTCTGGAAAGCACTTAAGAGACATTGTAGATGTTTCAAGCGCTTTATAAACCTAGAATATTAGTAGTAGTAGTAGTATTTAACAAAGTGCAAGGTCTAAATTTTCATTTTATTTTAGACCCAGGGTCAGGTGTGACTGTATTAGTGGAATTCAGAATTTGGGTAATAGTAAAATGTTTTGTCCTACACAAGAAGCCTGAAACACATATCATTTTAAATAGTTGACAGTATTCAAGGATATTTCCTTGTGAGGCTGGCAGATGGATGTATTCACATTATCCCTCTTTCGCCTAATTTGGACGTGCCTTAAGCATATTATTGCCAATTAAATACCAAAACTTCAAACATTCATGTATGTGCCTATTTGATAAACGAAACAACTTGTTCTTACCATCCATTTTCATGTATTTTATCTCCTTGTTTTATGAGTCAATATGAAGAGATATCTCTGTCATGTTTGAATAGAAGGTATACCCTAACTTACATATATGGCAAATAAACCCTTAGAAGCGGGTTACAAGAAGTTTTGCTTTGATGTTACTCGTGCATGCTAATATCCAGGGATGCCAGTTAAAATTCATCAGAGGGCCTAAAAATCACCTAGAATGAGCGATTTTGTACACAAAAAAAGCCTTAAGTATGTTCTGAAAATAACTCGCCAAGGCCTGAAATCTGGCATCCCTGTAATACCCTTTTGCCAGCCACTCAACAATCTCAAGGTCTTTATGTATTTGCTAGTCAAGGAAATTTGGAGAAACTTGGAGAAATTTTAGAGTATCCTTATGTAATCACTGTTAAAAATGTGAGTGTAATATTTTAGAGTATCATAATTTAATCACTGCTAAGGCGAGTGCTTAAAATACCAAGTCTCTTCATCAATATACACGTACATGCATTCTCACTCGATCTATCCCCACTCAACATTCTGCTATTTCTTATCTCATTTTCCTTTCAATCAGTACTTGGACAATTTTATCATAATCATTATAAATAGGTACACTTCACAATATTGTATTCATGTTTCTTTTTATATTATCTTTGTTTTTATATCCTTTGTTTCTTATGTTATTTATGTATTCAATTTTAATATATTGTGCAGGGCCCTCAGGAATAGCAGTTTGTTATCTGAAGTTGCAACCCTACTTAAATATAACTGTACATTATATGTACACATCTATCATACAAACATTGAATGCACTAGAATGCAATACAATGTAAGCCATTGCCACAGGAAAATACAACACGTTTGAGAAAACATTCCATGCCAAGAAATAGATGCTGCAAACTGATTACATTCTGAAATGTACTTTTGATCAACATAAGTTGATCAACATAACCTTCAAATTAAATTTTTCAAGCACATTTTTATCAAATGTATACCGGTAAGTATGTTTTGCCGTAATCATATTGGAATTACAGGCTTATATTCATCTTCAGGCTCATTTATATACGATGCGGCTAAGCCGCAGCAGTTTTTATGATGTAAAGTGATGTAAAGTGTAATACGCTTCACATTGCTCAATCTTATAACAATTTTGTGGCTCTTTCCCATGCCATATCTACTTGTACAGAATATAGTGTATATATGTACGATTGAATACAGTGTGTATATGAAAGATCATTCCAGTTGATCAATTCTCAGAAGGTAAGGACAAAATTATGTTAATGCTGTAATAATATGATTCTTCTATTTTTTATATTTTATATTGATGCTGCATGTACAAACAGGCTATTAAAGGGTTAGTGCAATTTTATATTTCATCACAGTACTAAATGAAAATCAATGAAAAGAAAGAAGAAGGCATAAACCTTCTGTTTACCCGTATTTATGCAATGGCTCCCTGATATTTTTTAACTTGTTCTAGTTAATTGTATTTTGATATTATATTATAACAACAACCTTTCAACAAATATGATTGCTTGAAATGTTCAATCAGAAATCAATGTTTAAAATTATTTGCCTTTTGTATTTTACCATTACACTTTTATCTTGATATTGAGGATTATTTTATTTCTTGCATCTTTTTTAAGTTACCATCTGTTGTATATATATTTGTGTCACTCCTTTAACTCTTCCTTTTCCTTCCCTTTCTCTTTCACTCTCTCCCTGTCTCTTATGTCTATCTCTTATCTATCTCCATCTCTCTCTTCACACACACACACACACACACAAGTCTTTTCTTCTCTCTTCATGTCTCCTTTTAAAAAATCACTTTTCTTTCCCTTTGGTTTCTCCACGCTCCCCCTTTCTCCTTCATAATTGTTGGATGTTTCCTTTTCCCTCTATCATCATATTTTTACCTTTAATTTAATTCAATTCAACATGTCTAATTGATTTTAATGCCCATTTTTTGATCATTCTATGCAGTAGCTTTTATTATATTCATGATACTCTAATAAGCCTTTTTATATTCAATGTTTTTAATGTATTTTAAGATTTCACTTTTATCTTGATATTGAGGATTATATTTTTTCTTGCACCTTGTTATAAGTTACCATCTGTTTTATATGCGTGTCACTCCTTTAACTCTTCCTTTTTCCTTCCTTTTAATATTGTACTTTAATTGTAAACTGTCACAAT
The DNA here is from genome assembly GCA_003118195.1 of Hemicentrotus pulcherrimus. Taxonomy (NCBI): domain Eukaryota; kingdom Metazoa; phylum Echinodermata; class Echinoidea; order Camarodonta; family Strongylocentrotidae; genus Hemicentrotus; species Hemicentrotus pulcherrimus. Next base: position 68,302 of record BEXV01002332.1, read on the forward strand.
TCAGCCTTGTGGCCACACAGACTGTATTTGAATAAACCATTTTAAATGAATGAATGTACTACATTAAAAATAAACTCTAAGAATGGTCTTCAATTTTTGTTCTTTCTGTACATATTCCAATTCCTTACATTTTGAATCAAAGAATTTTTTTTTTTAAATATTAATGCGACTGCGTCTTCTATATGCCTCCACCCTAAATTCAGTATAGGAAATGGATGGAATTATTTGTGACATACAATGGACATACAATGAAAACAAAAAGCCTATACCAGTAATCAAATGTCAACTGATGACTATGATCTTGACCTTCTAGCCCAAAAATGTATTTTCTTTTTAGTAATACCATCTCCAAGTTTAGATATTGCGTTAGCAAGGCTAAAAACCTTTAATTTCAGAAATTGACCTCGGTGACCTTCAACCTACTTAGACTGTCTTTCTATGATAATACATACTATCAGCAAGTGTGAGGCTAATGGTTCTTAAAATATCGCTATAACCATGGACCTATTACGAATGGACATTCAATGTGATTCTTTCTTTGATCCAATGATAGTCGCCGCCTTCTGATTATGTGCATTTTAATAAGGACATTCAGCTGTTTTAACAATAACAACTGCATAAGAATTTTCGGTCATTGACAAAGGAGCGGTTTCCCTCTCTTGGGTTTTGTTTGGATGGTGTGCTCTGTTAGAGTGTGTCTTAAATAAAAGCATCCTCAATGGGGAGCAATTGAAAAGCAGAGGATTTTGGTGATACTAGAGGATTATGTTATATATGTTATAGTTTGATCTTAATTAAGGGTATCCTCTTTTTATCTTATTTGTTTACAGACCGTGATCATTGTTTAAGTCTACTGATCGACTGACACAAATAGCCAGATCTTATTTATGATCACGGTCTTCTGTGGTTGCGTCGAAGTCCCTTCCAAAAGCCAGCTGCATTTCCAGAAGTCTCCATCTCACTGCATCAAGTTTCTAGTTTCAGTGACAAGAAATCTTTATTAATGGTGTTATCAATTGACAAAGCCTCTAAATTGGACTTAAATTTTAGTAGACATGAAGAAAAAACGTAGCAAAATAGTGAACTTGATAGTTTCAACGTCATCAAAATGTCCGTCGACCGCCGACAAAGCTGCCATTTCCTGCCACTGATGACAACCGTTTGAAGCTCCAACAGCACCTCCTCAAGTACTACCAATCAAGCACATTCAACACTTGTGAACATCAAGCCTTGACCCTAATGGCCAGCCCTCCCTTGAAGCTGATGGTCGACCCGAATGCTGAGCCA
>BEXV01002333.1:0-27711 GCA_003118195.1 Hemicentrotus pulcherrimus
GGATGAAAGTCAGTAACAGCTATGTAGGTCTAACTTGTAATTTTGTAAGAGGGAAAATATTGACCTAAATAAATGATAATGATGAAATAGCTAAAAATTGAGGGGTAACATGGATACCAATTCAACAAAAATTTGTATTAAAAACAGCCCCCGTTAGTAATAAAAGAGCCCCCGTGGGCAAACAAATTAATTTGAGCCCTGTTCAAAGCAGTTGCTGTAGTTATATTAGCGCATATGGAAATGTCTAAAGCAGCTCTCAAAGCAATTTCTCAGTTAGATGACTACTAGTATTACACTTAGCTAACAAAAGAAATACAAAGCATTCAAAATCAGTTAGAACAAGAAATAAAATGTATTTAAAAGAGAGAGGACTTATTATGGAATTAGCAGCTAGAAAACCTTCACAACTTTTCAAATTATCTAGTTATCACATACTTGAGTTAGGGTAGTTTCTTATCATCACTTTATGTATTTGTGTTGTCTTCTTTTTATTAGCAAAAAGAGGAGCAAAAATAGTTGCGAATAAGCCAGTTCGTAAATAGCTTCAGAAGGCATGACTCCAAAATATCCACAGATCTTTACAATGGATATGTCCCACTTGTGCATTTTAGAATAATCACTGCCAAAGTGATGGAGGTGCTTAATGAATGCCTTTTGTTTGCCTCTTGAGAAGAATACTTCCACCTGTGTATCAGATAAATGTACTGTCGGTGCATAAATGAGTACTGATTACAAAACTTTCATGAGCATCATACCAGCATCTGTCTCTATGGGTTTAACAATTGGGGACAAATGACCTCTATCTGCCCATGCGCAGATAGTAATTATGTACTGGCTTATAATGATGTTTATCTGTGACAATGGTGTTATTTTTTATTGCTCCTGCAGTATCTTGGTAATAAAACGACTGAGAAGGTCAAGAAGAAAACAATTGAACTGATGTACTCCTGGCAAAAGGGTCTTCCTCATGAAGGCAAGATTGTGGAGGCTTATGATATGCTGAAAAAACAAGGTTGGTTTAAGATTTAATAATAATAGTGGGTTCTTGTATAGCGCTCATGTCTGTCAGATTTGACACTCCTGGCGCTCCCCATTATGACTCTGGCTTTAGCATGGCTACCATTATGGGGCTCTAGCATTTCAAGGAATTAATTCATGCCAGGTAGTAGGTACCCATTTACATCACCTGGGTTGAATGTGGTAAATGTAGATCAATGTAATAGAGAGAAATAACAAATTGTAGCATATATGTAGAATATCAATACTAATTAAATTCTCATGATCTTCTTAATTGTTTTCATGATTATGATATCACAACATTAAGTTTATCTTTTATTTGAAAGCAACAAACAAACAAATTCAATAACAGAGTGTGTTACTAGGATTTGCCAAGTAATCATCAGCAAGTCAGTAGTCAACTAAATCCTTTGTAGATAGCTATATAAGGGTGCTAACTCTATGTAATTTAATTTTGTTAATTCTACTATAAGGTCTCCAGTAGATAATATGTAAGTATTTTTTCATTGACTGATTGGGATGTGGTATGTCCAGTTAACCCGTTGACAACTGAATTCTCTCATTCCCATAGGTTTAATACAGAGAGCACCCAGTTCCCGTCGTCAATGGGTTAAGACGACCTTCAACTGTATGTCATTATTAGAGGGAAAATAAACTTGTATTGGGCTTCAATTACTGATTTTCCAATGCATTGTAAATTGTGAGAAAATAGGTGTTGATGTTAATCTTCAGCTTAGATATCTTGCTTTGGTATTTGTTTTTCATTCAGGTCTGGTAAAAGAAGATCCAACGTACCTTGATGAAGATTCATTCCCTGCTGTTCCCCCTCCTAAAGCAAAGATGGCTGAGTTTGAAGATGAAGAGAAATCAAAGGTAATCAAGACAATCATCAATGTTTGTTTTAATCTCGATGCTACAAAGGCAAAGCAGATAAAGTACCCCATTTGCAATTCATTGTGCTGTTGTGACCCTGTCTTAAAAATTCAAGATCCATACATGTACATGCCATAAATTTTGCATATTTGGAATAATATAGGCCTGATAATTACCCAATTTAAATCGGTTTCCTGATTTTTTTTCTCCAGATTTTTTTTTCTTCCTGATTTTACCCCGATCTTCCTGATTGTTCCCTAGTTTTCCCAATTTTTTCCTAATGTTTTTACTCAAATTGGGGGGAATGTTGTTAGATGCAATTTTTTTCTCCCCCCAATTTTTTCTTTTTCTTTTTTTTACTCAAAGGCGTGGTTGAGGGAAAACAAAACAAAAATTGTTGTTGTTGTTGTTGCTCACTATCACCCCTGATAATAGGAAAGATAAATTGAGGCCCAGGGGTTGAGCATTTTATCTTCTGTTGATTTTGAAGCAATTTATAGCTCTTTCAGTCAGTGCAATCTGATTGGGCTTCTGATAATATGTTAAGCATTAACTGAATGATCTTTTATTTGATCTTTAGTTGTTAGCAAGGCTTCTGAAGAGCAAGCATCCTGAAGATCTGCAAGCAGCGAACCGTCTCATCAAGAACATGGTCAAAGAGGATGAAAAACGGCTTGAGAAGGTTTCTAGAAGGACGAATGAGCTGGAGAGCTGTAATAACAATGTCAAACTACTCAACGAGATGTTAACTCATTACAGAGAAGGCTATACAAGCCCTGAGGAAAGAGAGCTGATGAAGGTATAAACAACTTTACTGAATTCTATTCAATCTGACTGTGTCCCTTTTTAGAGGGCTTGAACTCAGAATGAAATGTGAATGTATAGAAATGAACAGAAAATAGAAAGTCATTCAGGATTGAGAGAAAACAAACCAAGTAGGTGAAACTGCTTGAAAGTTAGAATTGCTCTGGAATTTTAGGGTTAGCTCAGTGTATTGGCTAACATGTACTATGTGTCTTTGGTTGATACATTACTCCAGATAAATAACATAAAGTCCTTTAATAGAATCTGCTTTCATGTAGTACAGGTGAGACAAAAAATAATGATAACCATTTGTATTATACAATACAATACAATACAATGAACATTTAGGGTGCTATTCCCATAAGGCTCAGAGCGCTAACATCAAATAATATTATTGGTCTTTACTACATGTAGTAATTAAAGGCTACAATTAGATATTCCATATAAAATATTAAATTCAATTGATTAAATTAAATAATTAAACATAGAGGAGAATTTATGTAAAGAGATGAGTTTTCAGAGCCTTCTTAAAAATATCGATAGGGGCAGATTGTCTGATGGAAATGGGGAGATTATTCCACCCTTTGGATGCTGCTACCGTGAAAGTCCTATCCCCGGCTTGGACACGTGTAATCGGATAATTTTCTTTTTTAATATTGTTACAAAATGTATGTAGTTTAAGAGCTGTCAATATTTAATGTACTCATTATGTTGCCCTGTGATGCATTTTAGTCTGTGTATTTTTTTAAAAAGGTCTCATAGTTTTTGAGGGATCGTTGCACCATATTCAGTTTTTGCTTCCTTTACTGATCTTTTCCTAAAATTAATTTGATTTGAATGATCTATACAGGAGCTGTATCTCACATGTGAAAGAATGAGACCAAGTTTGTTTAGACTGGCGAGTGATGCTGATGAGAAAGATGAATGCATTGGTGAGTTGTTGATGATTATTATGTCATGATTCTTTTAAGGTATTTTGATGCATGATTGTATTCACAATGACTTCCTCTAGAAGCTCTCACATAACGCATTGTTTAGTGTATTTTTTTCAAAATAAAGAAGAGAGAGGAAAAAATTATTTATGGACATACCTAGACTGTTTCATATTAGATTATGACAAACTATTTCATAGATGAAGGCTATCTTACAGTGAAAGACACTCCGTCCCTCGGAAAGGACGTTATAAAATAGAGACCGTGTGTAGAGGAGAGTAACCACCTTTGGACGATAATAATCCTCTGCACTGTTTGTATAAGAGTAGGGGAAACTCCTGTTCAGAGGTCAACCTGCACACCCCAAATCAGTTATACCAGGAGGAGAGACCCGTGAGTTACACTGATTCAGTCTGCTTTTCGCCTCCCAGGTACTGGTGTCGCCAAATATTTAATAATTAAAATAAAAATAATAAAACAACTCTACCTGTCATAGACCATGGCATAGGGTGACAGTGATTCAGTTTGCTTTTCGCCTCCCAGGCACAGGTGTTGCCAAATATTTAATAATTAAAATAACAATAATAAAACAACTCTACCTGTCATAGACCATAGGGTTACAGTGATTCAGTTTGCTTTTCGCCTCCCAGGTACAGGGGTTGCCAAATATTTAATAATTTAGATAACAATAATAAAACAACTCTGCCTGTCAGAGGCCATAGGGTTACAGTGATTCAGTTGGCTTTTTAGTCCTCCAGGTACCGGTGTCACCAAATATTTAGGTACAGGTGTCACCAAATATTTAATAATTAAAATAACAATAATAAAACAACTCTGCCTGTCATAGATAGAGTAAAATCATAGTGACCTCGGTACTGGATATGCATGGACACTGATTTGTGTAGGTGGAATGTTATGTTGTATTGATTTCCTTATTGAAACCATCTTCAGTCAAACCTGTCTAGAAAGACTGAGAGATACGCAAGGTGGTCGTATAGACAGGGGGTCCTTATGAACAGGTGGTCACAAAACTTTATCAGCTGTATCCTGTCTTGAACAATTGCCTAAACTTTCCCATCCTGCATTGACTTTAAATACAGCTGATATTCTGGAGACTAATGATGCAGTTGTCAAGGTGATGGAGGTATACAAGGAGAAGTTTGGAATTGAGGATTTAAGTACTAGTTCATCGCGAGCAGAAGGAGGAGCACCATCAAATCTACTAGATAGTAAGTTTCTTCCTCATATTCCTAATTTGAAAATATCTCTGTATTTAAAGCTTAAGATTTATTGTACGTTCCTTAACATTTCCCTGTAATTGGATATTTTGAAACTTAATGGGATGAGTGAAGGAATTCTGAGATTTTAACAAAATGCTTCCTTGATACATCTGTTGATCTATTTGCTCTTATAAGTAAATTTGAGTAAAATCAGAAAACCTGATTGTACTATTTTATTGTAGGGTATTAACTGTTAAGTTATACCTCTACATTTTGAGTTGTAGGATCTGTTAATATATAAATAATGCACTGTTGCAAGTGTGTTAGGGCATGGACAGAGCACAAAGTTTAGTCAGTGCGCATAGGTGATAATGCATGGGCCCGCAGGGCAAGTGCGTTTCCATATCGCACTGACTAAACGGAGTAAATAAAATTAATAAAGGTAAAAGAGACATCTGCGCAAGCACTTTTGTTATGACAAAAAATTCTTACAATACGGCCCCTGCCCTTAATTATGCCTCTCTGAATCTACCCTTCTTACGTCCTCTCTAGCCATACAGTATATGTTTGAATTATGTTATCTCAGCTATATATGCTTGAGCTATCGTACAATGGGCTCTAAACGTCTAAGCCCAGCTTAGATATTGGAACACCATAAATCTTGTTGAGTGACAGTCATAAATAAGGTCAGCTGTACAAGGAGACACTGTTAATTATGATTGTTTAAACATATCTGTGGCTTTCAACCAGTAAATAAGATCAATTAATCAATCTGATATTGAAAAACAAGTCAGAAAAAATCTTGGAACCAGCAGGACTTGAACCTGCCATCTACTGCTTGCCTGGCAGCGACTCTACCACCAGGCCATCACTGGTCGACTTTTTTGTTGTTTTCACTGTTGTCATTTTTTCTTTCCATTAATGTTTTGTAGGTAGTAAATTAATTGACTTTGCTGGCTCAAGTCCAGTAAAAAAACAAGGTGCTGCATCGGTTACTCCTGATCCTTCCCAAACAGATACTGAACAAGATTCAACTCAACTCTTAGCATCAGAACTATCTTCATTAGGTAAGATGTTAATTAGAAAGAGAGATTGATGGATCAGCTATAGACTTTCTTCACAATGTAATAGCTTCCCTTTGTTTGTTTGCTTGCTGAGATTGTTATTAGTCTGAAGAGGAAATATTATTTTTCCCCAAAATGTATTTGTAATCCTTTTTATTGAGTTTTATTTCAGTCATCATGAAGTGTAATTACTATTATTAGTACAGATCCTGATATACAAGTGTAAAAAGTAAATGCAACCTCATTTCTAGGGTAGGTATCATCTGCTTAGAACCAGAAGGGCGTTGCTTCATTTTATTCAGAGAAGAATTCCTTTTTAGCTCTCAACAGATGTTATACAGATACCGGTATATAATCCATGATCTTTAGTTTGTCATTTCACAATACCTTATAGAGTACCGAAGCTGTGATGTCATAAAAATCTATTTTTAGAATTTCTCAATTTTTTCTTCTTTTTCTGAAAGAGCATCAAAAATAATGTCTAAATATCGAAAACCCAATTTAATATGTTAAGTATTGGCTGAGATATGGACATCTGAATAAATATATGTCCTATGGGAACTCGGTGTTATATGCTCCGGCTCCTAATGGTTAACATATTCAATGGGTTTTCGACATTTTGACATTATTTTTGATGCTCTTTCGGAAAATGAAGAAAAAATTGAGAAATTCTAAAATAAGATTTTTGATGACGTCGCACTTCACCACTCTATTATGTGATACTTTACCTGTTTGTCTCTTGTGGTAACCGATTCTTCCCTTGATTATTATTTTCTCGTTGCTGTAGGTTTGTCATCAGAGCAGCCAGCTAATAAAGTGGTTCAACCAACGAGTGCTTCAGACCTTGAGAAGCTCCTAGGTCCTGGTCCTGGTCCTGTTGCTCCATCAGTACCCTCTACAACACAGGCATTCCCTGCATTCAATACCAACCAAGCTCAGCAAATGGTATGGTACTTATTGTTTTTAGCGCTCCTAAATATTTGATATTATTATTATTATGATCTTATACATTCTCTCAGAGTTCCTCACTTTTCCTGTGTCTCACCCCTCCCACCCTTCCCCTCCAAATTTCTCACTGCTACTCTGTCCAGTCTAGCTAGCTTTACTGTACTCCATCTTATATACTTATGCCACTATTGTATGGTTGTTGGTTTTTGACAGCTTCAAACAGAAATGAGTCTTTAAAATGATAACAATGAAAGTGTATTGTAGACATGCTTTTAAACAGCACATGATTCCTGTTATTGACTTTGCTCTTCATCTTATCATACTACCCCTATGCTTTGTATCATGCTAATATGCTAGTCCAGTTACATGATTCATATTGATGCTCTCTTACAGACTGCGCAGATGCCAATGTATCCAACACCACAACAGCAGCAGCAGCTTATGATGCAACAGCAACAGATGGCTCAAATTAGAGCATCCTCTATGAGCATGATGGGAATGCAACCTGGGTATCCCATGATGCAACAGATGCCACAGCAGCAGCAAGTTGCCATGGGATCAAATCAAGTGACGCCTGTATTCCCCACACAACCTAAAGCAGCAGGAAGGTAGATCATTCATTCACTCTGATCAAACTTTTGTTGTCTATCCCACAAAGAAAAGAACAAAGTTCTCATCTCAAGATGTATTTGGTCTGCTTAACTTTGTTTTTTGTATGTGTTTTGACATGCTAGAAAACTGAGATATGTTATGTCATCCTTGTGACATATGACATGCAATTTGTTGCTCATTATGTATAGTCTAGCTTATATGAACCTTTACATCTACAGTTTTATTGCTACTTTCCCCTTATGACTTGTGTACCATTAATACTGTTTTTATTAAAATGCACATCTCATATTGCTGTTGTGTTTATGATGAAAGTGATTTTGTTTTTCATATTTCTTGAGTTTTCATAATACTGGATGCACTCATTTGTAATTCATTTGTATTCATGATTTTGTTTACTTTTTTGTCTTATCTGACAGTATCTCGCAAACACCAGCTTCAATATCATCCTCATCATCGTCATCTTCCAATACCCCAGCCATTTCATCTAATGCCTTCGCTGATTTAGAGTCTTTAGGAAGGGGGCTCATCAAGCCAAAAACAAAAGAAGAGTAAGACTCAATTCTTGTATTTGTTCCAGTGTAAAGATAAATGCACTGTATAACATAAATGTCTGCACTTACAAGAAACTAGTATAGAAAGTTTATGGCTCAAGATGAGTGAATAACAACTTTAGACTTCTATACTTTGTTAAAGAAGAACTTCAGACATAATTTGGAGTGTACCGGTATGTCATTCTTTATATCTTAGCCATTTTTGCTGTCATGATAACTATTTGGTAAGAATGCTCCTGAGGAAGTAGAGATAGTGCACACATTGTGTGTATTTGTGACTATGATGACATCATTAATGTAGAGTGGTAATAACAATGACATCCATTTTACCACTAATACATTACCTTTTAAGCTACTACTCTAATTATTATGATTTTGTTTCGATTATAGAACTCCTGTTCTAGCAGATGACCAGCTCCTGTTCTTAGATGGTTCTCCTCAGATCAAGGCCCCAACAAAGATCCCTGACGTACCCCCCATTACTCCTACCATTGCCCCTCAAGCCCAGGCATCAGCACCAGCAGCTACACCAACACCACAACCAACACCACAACCAACAACTCAACCTACAACTCAGACTGTTCTCTCACTAGCTGATGTCTTTGTTCCATTGGAGTCCGTACAACCAGGTAAGTGTCCTGTCCGACTTTGATAGATACCGGTAGATCGATAGATAGATAGATAGTCAAATTTATTTCATTCATCATAAAAAACATTATATAAGATAACATACATTATTGCATACAAAGACAAAATAACATACATGACAAAGAATGTCATACAGTGTAATATACAACATAAAGGTAATCTGGAAAAAATATAGGGAAAAGTGAGTATTTATCACTTTCCTCTTCTTCAGTTGCGAGTTTGAAGAAAAATATAATTATTGATAATTTCCCCCTGTTTTGAAATGGAAGTTATGAAATGGTACATACAGACTTGTACATGAAGATTCCCTCTCTGCATTGAAGCTGGTACCATTTGTGAAATGTTTGTCTGGGACCGGTTAAGTGGTTGCCTATGAGGACTGGGTGGCTCCTGTATCAGGCCTATCTATGGGATGAGAGAAAATCAGTAGCCAGTAGGTAAAACCTATTAAATATGACCACTCAGTTTTTACCGTATATGCCTAACCATGAGAGGTATTATTTCTAAGGATTTTTTTAATTGCTCCTGTTGACATTACCCAGCTTCCTGTCATTTTTAAGCCAGACTTTTCAGCATGCATTTTTAATCCTTTGACTACTTAATTCTCTTATTTCCATAGGCACAACACAAGGGACTGTACAGTTCTTGTAGGAAATGGCTTAAGATGTCAGTTTAATAGGACTGTTCATGAGATAGAAGACAAGGGGTCTTTATAAAGCAGTAGTTGTTAAGACGGGTCTGAATGTTCATACCCAGCCAATCATTTATTTTGATCTCTTGATCTCTCTCTTTCTCCCTTTCCTTTCACCTTCTATCTCTCCAGGTTCAACGCCACCCGTGACAGCATACGAGAAGAACAATGTGAAGACGATATTTCACTTTGCCAAGGATTGTCCCCGGCCTGATGTGTTGGTTGTTGTGGTATCTACTATGAGTACTAATACATCACCTATCAAGAACATGACATTCCTAGCTGCTGTACCTAAAGTACGTTCACATTCAAGTCAACTGCCTTTAACTACTTTTAAATATTTGTGGCTTATACCCAGTAAATAAAGAATGATTTTATCTGTAATTTCAAACAAGTCAGAAAAAAGCTTGGAACCAGAGGGATTTGATTCTGCATCTACTGCTTGCCGGGCAGAGACTCTACCAGCATCCATCACTGGTCCATGGCACAGTCAGGATGAATGAGAAACAAATACCCAAGCTCTCCTGATTCATTCCGACTTATTAATATTCATTAGTCTGCCATTAGGACAATAACGTTTATAAATGTAATGCTTCCTGGGAGAAATTTAAATTGTTTAAACCTGTTTGTGGCTTACACCCAGTAAATAAAGATCTGTAATTGAAAACAAGTCAGAAAACATCTTGTATTATCACAGATATATTAGTTTTAACAATCAGCATGTTTGTTATCCTGTAAATCTGTTGCATTTTGTAGTTTTTAACCCTTATTTATCTGTTTTGTGTAAGTGTACATTTTGATGCCTTGTTACTTGTATGAATCGATGATACAGATAGTTCATCATGGCACTCTGACTTTTTTCTCCTGGGACGTTTCTTTCAGGGTCAGGGTGATGATTAGCTTTCATCACAGGATTAGGGTTATGGTTCGGTATAACGTTGGGTCCTCATTTGAAGTTAGGAGATGAAAAGGTGTATGTAATAAACCATGTAACAAGTGTCGCAAGAGCATTTATTATAGAATCTGCATTACTATCAGCTCTCAGTACCATTCTTCCCACCCGTGATTTTAGAGATCGTACATTATATCAACATTTACATGACTTGTGTATAATCTGTTTGTCATTCTTGTATGTTTCTATACAGACAATGAGAGTGAAACTCCAGCCCCCCTCAGCCACAGACCTACCAGCATACAACCCTATTCTTCCACCATCAGCTATCACCCAAGTCATGCTACTTGCTAACCCAAATAAGGTAAGGTGCCACTGCCACAAAGTCAGTAAAGAAGAGGAAATATCTAAGTGTCCTTAATTTTGAGGGATTGATATTTTTCTTGCCTTAAAGCTAATGTTATGAACTCTAATTAATTTCAAAAACTTTTCTAATGAAGCATGTGAAATAAATGGTATTCCTAATTTGGCCATGAGAGATGTTGAACTTTTGCTGTTGAATATTGTCAATCAGGTCCTAATGCACTTTAAACAGTTGCCTTTAGAGTGGAACTGAAAGTAATGTTCTTGTATTAGCATTATGTTTCAACTTTCATTATTGTACTAAAAAAAATGAATATTTTGAATACAATTCATATTGAGTACAATGTAGTTTACATGTAGTAATGAAAGTGGTCAAATATAAATGAAATTATGAATGAAATTATAAATCAAAAATACTATGCAGACTTTGTAGTTGGAAGCTCTTTAAAGATGAAGTTGAGTTCTGGTCATGCGATTGCATCGTGAAAGAAACTGTGTGGAATCGACCAGAAAAGGTTGATCATCTAGCATATAAGAATTTGCGTGTATTGCAAGGTTCTGGAATCATCAAAATGATAAGAAATTTGGCCAAGTCTGGGTAAAGTTGCAAACACTGTACACAGAAAGATGTATACGGGACTACACAAACACATGGCGTAAAAATCCCACCCCTGAGTTTTACGGTGTTACATGACATATTTAGAATATGAAGGCATTTTTAATGACTATATCAAACTATTTGTTATGTTGTTGTTTTTATTTCAGGAGAAGATTCGTCTCCGCTTCAAGATGCAATATACCCTCAACGACAGACCCTTCACAGAACTAGGAGAAGTAGACAAAATACCATCACACTGACAGTAATTCATTATTTTTATTGCTGCTACTATTATTTATAAATAAGATGAAATAATAATTGCTTAAATATATATTGTACTACCATGACAGAATGTCAGCTAACAGGAGGCATGTTTTCATTACTCAGATAATAGCTCTGCATGAGCTTTTACAATAATAAACATTGGTGATATCCCCATGTCCTGACACTGTATGCTACAGCATTTCAAAAGCTTTGTGTAGAAAAATGTTTCACAGTACTGTACCACGGTAGGGTTATGTGACACATTCACTGACAAGAATTTTGAGTGGCCATTTTCCTGCTCTAGTCGAATTCCTATCTTCCACCCTGCATTCAACTCTATACCAAACCTTAATCCTACCCCTAACCCGAAAGGTGATGGGAAGCCTAATCATGAGACTAATACGTATCTTACATTTTTGACAAAATAAAGCCAGGAGCAATACCTTCTAGAGAAAATGTCACAACCCCCAGTAAGACACTACTGAATACTAGTAGCTGTAAACACTGAAACCGATAGGTTTATCGCCCCAATCTACCAATTTAGGGCAAAATATTGTATTGCATAGATGCATAGGCCTTTGATGAATAAGCTACTTAGGTTTCATGCATTGCATGCAGTGTACCACATCATGATCTTTACATTTACAATATGTTGAGACATACCTTTAGGGATGATAGAACATAGGGCAATGTTACTGTTTAGAAAGGCAATAGTTATCTTTGCAAACCAAAGGATACAGAATACAATATTATTGTCACAACATTTTGTAATTCAACTCTTTGACTGCTTTCTTTGTCTCTCTGCATGGTCACTCGTTTGCCACACATGCACTTTTGCACAAGACGATAGGCACCAGTTAACAGAAGGATTGCTTTTTGTACAACACAACGGCTCTGCAAAATGACCTATTTCCGGTCTCGATAAGCTCTATGACAACCATATCAAAGCTAGTATAGATGTATCTTGCACTGGAACAATCAAATGAGCTTGAAGCATTTGTTATTTGTATCCCATGATAAATACAATGTGGCAAAGGGAAATATTTGTGTGCCGAATAAAGAATTAATGTGATTTAACATCTAAAGACTATTTTCACAGAGATGAAAATGGTCACTTGCAAGAAAATCTTAAGGGAACCGGTAACTTTGTCTCAGATTCTGAAACAAAATTCTGGATTTAGCACATGATGCAATGATAATTATAAACCTTTAGGTCAGTCAGGAACTCCATGACTTTTACAAGCCGATCGCCTGTGTGATTATCGAGATATTTATGATTGGAATTACAATTTTGAAAACCGTTCGCCTGACGGTTTTCATAACACTTCAGTTTATTGGGGAAAACGAGTATGGTAAAACCGGTCACTCAAAGATTTTCACTTTTTTGAGGCACTTCTTGATCATTTTGAAGCGCAATTTGTTTAGGCCTTCAATATTACAACATATCACAGACACTGATAACACGTAGGACCGTGTATTTTAGATTTAACATTTTTTATCCTTACTCTGCTACATCAAAACATACATGTGTTACACATTTCATTGTCTTAACTCATAAGTTGGCAAGTCAAATAAAGTTGTCAATTTTGTCTCCCATTTGTTACCTCTTATTTTAGAATTATAAATGCAGATTCACATGAGTATTATTTTACCCGATTTTGGTCTGATCCAAGCTACAGTTCGCTATCAATAATCATCGGATGAACATGAATCTTAGATATCAAAATTAGATTTTAAACTGCTACTTATAGAAAAAAAAAAAGAGAGAGTTTCATTTCTCATTTTGACTTGCCATTTGTGGATTTTGTTAGTGTTAATACAGTGGAACTTCAATAAAAAAAGTTTTTTTAAAAACATCCTTATCAATGACATAGCTTTGTACTATTATATCGCAATCTGGATATCACGGCTCCAATATAAAAGAGTACAAAAAGCTGGGACCTTTAATAATGAAAGCTCTAGCATGGACTTTTTTTCAAACGATGTCTTTTTGTATATGTTTGATGCAGTATATGAATGAAAGTTAAACTTTCATGTTACATCGTTATATAAGAGCTGCAGTTCATGGTTAGAGTTGCTCCCAACTCCTTAGTTAGACTTCACATCACCACATACACATAGCATCATGCATGAGGCTGGATATATCCATTGCATTGCTTTAAAAACTAATATCAATATTATTCACCTGCTGAAAAGTATTTATTTATGATATCTCATCTCTTTTGTAGTGGGTTAGAATGAAGCTCATATGATTTAGATATGTGAACAGTATTTGTAATTGACCATTCAAAGAAAATGCTGAAAGCGTTTTGCACCATAGTACTATTCCGAGGACTCTGAGTCTGATTGTGAAATATATTCCTTGCATTTCAGGAAATGACTGTATGTGTACATTTGTAGTAATCGGGGTATAAGGTGTCAGGATGATTAGAATCATAAATAATAATAGGTTTAGAATATGAATTCATCTTCATTCTTAATCCAAAGTCTAACTTCAATAAATGTTGTCCACACTTTATAATGCTGTAAAGCAATGTTAATAGCATAACATTATATGTATATTAGAACCATCTGCAAAATAAGTTAATTTTGTAAGAGAATACACATTGGAGAAAGAGTATTACTGTATCTGAGCTATTGGTTTAAAACTATGTTTGGGGATAAAAGTGTTGCATTTTTAATATTGGCAAAGTATTCCTACAAGAATATAATATTTCTGATTGACATCATGATATGATTATGTTTTTTTTTTGTTTTATAGTGTTTAGTTATATTGTATAATACAATCCAAATGTAAGACATTAAATGTATACTTCACTAATTTACTTTGCTGAATATGTTTGCTTTGTTCATTGTATGTTTCACAGTATCAGTGTAAAGAGTCTCAATGGATGAAGAAGAATGACTCAGAGATTGAGAAATTATCAACTTTATTCAAAGTATGCCTCTATTCAATTCAATTAAATAAATGTTTATTGGAACATGTTTCGCAGTACAAAGATNGGAAATGACTGTATGTGTACATTTGTAGTAATCGGGGTATAAGGTGTCAGGATGATTAGAATCATAAATAATAATAGGTTTAGAATATGAATTCATCTTCATTCTTAATCCAAAGTCTAACTTCAATAAATGTTGTCCACACTTTATAATGCTGTAAAGCAATGTTAATAGCATAACATTATATGTATATTAGAACCATCTGCAAAATAAGTTAATTTTGTAAGAGAATACACATTGGAGAAAGAGTATTACTGTATCTGAGCTATTGGTTTAAAACTATGTTTGGGGATAAAAGTGTTGCATTTTTAATATTGGCAAAGTATTCCTACAAGAATATAATATTTCTGATTGACATCATGATATGATTATGTTTTTTTTTTGTTTTATAGTGTTTAGTTATATTGTATAATACAATCCAAATGTAAGACATTAAATGTATACTTCACTAATTTACTTTGCTGAATATGTTTGCTTTGTTCATTGTATGTTTCACAGTATCAGTGTAAAGAGTCTCAATGGATGAAGAAGAATGACTCAGAGATTGAGAAATTATCAACTTTATTCAAAGTATGCCTCTATTCAATTCAATTAAATAAATGTTTATTGGAACATGTTTCGCAGTACAAAGATTGAAATACATTATAAATACAAATTGCAATTGTGAATAAAAGATATTATTTTAATTAAATACCAAATTACATAGAATACTTTACAAATTCTTTGAATTTAATAGATTCATTCGATCAATCAGATCAGATCAATGGTCGTGATAATACCATGGGCATGACTCGGCTCTCATCGTGTCCCACACAGATCCATGCATTGCCTGTTCTGAACTCTCGAGTCCGATGAGCGGTGCTCAGTTACCAATGTACCACATGCACTGGTCTTGTCTTTCTATGTACTAATGAAGTTTTATGAGTTTTATGGGTGTGGCTCAGTTACAAATGTGCCACACCCTCCTATTATATCAACATGCATGTAATGATGTGAGTTGCCGAGTCTTATGGGCGGGACTTGGCTACCAAAGTGCCACACCCTCCTATCTATCTATTTCCTGATGTGAGTTGTTGAGCTTTATGAGCTCTAGATTGGAACACCACTGATTTGACGGTGTGATCCTTGAAAGCATTCCAATTCATGTGCTTATGTAACTTCTCCTGTAACTGTTCCTCAGTGGGGTAGGGAAATTCCTAGCAACAAAAACAAGATAAATAATAAGTAAATTAAGAAGCTTCATGCATAAGAATTTTGTTGGAACTTCTGGTGTTTGTTCAACTTCACAAATCGAAATCTGCATATAATTTCTTTTCTTTTTCTAAACAGAGGGTTTTCAACCTGTAACATAATGTCCAGGCAGTGACAAAACCACCAAGCCGTTCCTGGCTCATGGCCTAATAAACGACAAACAAACATCACTGCAAAATCAATAAAAACTGACTGTTTAAATTTTGTGACAAAAACTTTGAAATATCCATCAATGGTGAAATGTTGGAGCTAAAATGTTGGAAAAGAGAACAGAGAAGGAGGGATGGAGGGGGTGGAGAGAGGGGAGAGTAGAGATAACCAGAGAGAGAGAGAGAGAGAGAAAACGAGAAAGAGAGAGAATCAGATAAAGGGGAAGGGGAGAAAGAGAGAGACGATATACAGAAAAACCGAGCTGGAGAAAACATCAAAATAATACTCACGTTTTTCCTGAGCAAACTGAGTGTATCTTCCGTTGCATGTTCAAGATAGAAGCTCTTCCTGATCATTATACATTCCGCTCCGTTACTGACTAGACTAAGGCTGGGTTGGTCGGGAAAGACAATGTTATTCACACCCTGAGTGAAATATAGGAGATAGATAAAATATAAATAGAAGATGTTATTCACGCCCTTGTTGATAGGAAACATGAAATAAATAATGTTCATCATGATGTCCTCAATATTTACTACAATGTAATACCGCTGATTACTGACTTAAACACACAAAATAATGTTAACACGTTTGATATAACAGATAGTAATAAATAAAAAAAGACTTATCCCAAAGTAAACGGAGGAAATTTATGTTTTTGTTTTCCTTAGACTTGTGACTTTTAAAACATGCGTAAACCGAAAAAAGAATTACGAAACTAGACAATTTTGAGACAAAATGGTTAAATTTGGGTCTGTCTTAAATTAAGACGAACATGATAAGCTCACCTGAACGGATTATACTGATAACGACCGAATTAAACTAAACAAATTTTACAATTTCAGTTATAAACCAGAACAACTGTTTTATTTCTACTGCCTTTTCTCTTTATAAATGTTAGATGATGACAACTTACAAAGACTCCTCCTTTTAGTAGTAGCTGGATCGTGACAAACATTGGGTCCTTATCGGCATCAGTCGTTTGGTCATTCTGTCAAAATGAATGATAGCGAAAATACTTTCATGAAGGTTGTAAGTTATTCTTTGGATTTGCTTACATGTCAGACAAACTAAAATAATATTTTGACGAGCAGCTGTTTTTCGCAAAATAAAAAATTGTTTATCTCTTCCTATACAAACTACAATATGTTAACAGCACAAAGTCAAGGTATGCTTCATGATAGTGAAATCATAACCGAAATATATAAGTTGGTAATCACTAGGTTACACAGACTTATTTTGATGAAGGATTATATGATTTCTTTCCCTACCTGGAATCAATGAGATACATAACCGTTATTGAATTCATTGTCATTTGCAATGCATCAACTATAACTGGTGTGTATAGTTCACTATGTAATTTATGACTGGTGGAAAATGGTGATGCAAATGATGAAAATAATGAGAGAACTATATAGCTCCCATCGTGTCAAACTTGACTGTGGTTTCACAATGTTTCATACTCAAATATGTTTTCAATGTCATTACTTACAGTTTTCTTGGCTACATCTAGATCTGTATGAAAGGTACGGCGCTGGTTGACAAAGTTAACCGGAAGACCATCTTCACCAAGCTCTTCCTTCTCTTCATCTACACATCGATAAGAAGAAGAAGGATGCTATTAAATTATAAACAACAACGCATCGAGGGTAGTGATTATGCTCCCCTGGGGAGGTCCGACTTTATGTGTAATTATGTGTACATAATCATAAGTCTCAATTAGAGAAAGTTTATTTTGGGTAAATGGCATCAAAATGCTTAAGAATCATTAATTTGGTAAACGTTACGAGCAAGTTCAGCTGTATGACTATTTAAAAAAAATAAAAACAATCATTAGTTTGTTTTAAAAAAACAGTCTCTGAGTCGTGTTATCACGAAGAGAAATGCAGCCTTATATGAAAGGAAAATACAGTTTCTCTTAAAATACGAAGTATACAATTTACACGACATTACACTGTACAACAAGTTGGGCAGATGTTACTGGGCTAACCGAAGTTGGGCAAATTTTGTCTAATAATTTGGTTATTTTCTCCCAACCATATATGAAGCTACCTAATAAAAGGTTAAAAAGAAATAGACTGGGTAGGTGTTACTTGGCAAATCGATGTTGGGCACTGATGTTGTCCAACAATCGGGTTGTTTTCTACCAACCATGTATAGTTACCGATGAAATAATTTGCCCAACTAGTGTCTGATATGCTACACATTATGGGGGTGAATTTCTGATTGGGTAGAATTTTGTTGGTTAAAAGATGGGTATTTTCTTTCTATCCGACACTAGGTAAATCATACAAAATCTTTGAAATACCCAATAGTTGGTCGGACACATAATCGCCCTCATGTCGGGTTAACATTGGGCAATATTTATTGTTTGCCCAACACTTGTTAGAGTGTAATGAATGAAATAGATTTGAATCAGTTACCCGAGCCACTGTCATCATCCACCGTGCTATATATATTCTCTCCGACTGATCCTGTCTTCAGATAAAGTCCTTGACTCTGTGATAAAAAGAGAATCGGGTACATGTTTATGATTTATGCCATGATGGAATGGTTTAAGCGTAATACACCAAGCATGTAAAGGGGAAATTAAGGTCACTTTAATTTACTCCTGCCTATTCACTAACTTTATTCAAGAAGAAGCATTCCTATATTTCTATATTTAGCATTGTGAACATGCAGTTGACGATCAGCCTTCGACTGAAACTATGATACAGTTTTAAACTAATTAAACTATAAAAGAATGAAGTACAATAGAGAGTGCAAAATGCAAAAAAAAAAAAGATGTAACCAAAACAAACTATTAAACAAAACTGTACTCACCTTTAATCTGATGACTGGTGGAATGATAGAGCTAGTCTCACTACCATATCCCTTGATGGATACATCACTGTAACTGGCTGTTGCTGAACTCCTCCGACTGGTCTCAGAACTAGGCGTGTCCATTTTGTTGTTGTTGTTCTTCTTTACTTTCTTTCTGTTTGGAGACTTGTTTCGATCAGGCATTATGCTTGTAACTAATAACAAGAGAAACAGAATGTCTGATCATTATCAATGTTCACTTTTTTCGCATGGTAGGACCTATATGAGGCACACTCCTTGTCTCCAATCACATTCAATATTCATCATTAAAGGCCTATTTTCAATGCAAATACTATACAGTTCGGAAAGGTTTGTCTTCAATAAAGAAAGAAATGGTGCTAATAATATCTACTGCAGTTAAAACTCCTTTCAGTATCATAAAACTGACCAAACTGTATTTTATGATTGATGATAGACATCATGCAATGTCTATATTGCCTAACAAAGTTTAACATTTTAGTATTTTGATTTACCTAGCGTTGTGTCTTTATTCCATGTCATGCATACATCTTTCCTCTTGTAAGACGAGTGTACATTCTCTGCTACACTTTTTAGTTTCTTCAGGACCGAGCAACTTCCCTGAAAAACAAATGAAAAATATGATGTTACTTTGACTGTAACAATATAATAAAATGTTTGTCTGATATGACTGATATGACTGCTTATTGACTGGTAAACATTAACATAGTAATAATGAAACACTGAAACCCATACTTCTGGTACTAATGATTAGGCTATGGTTTCTTAAACATTGTTTTAGCCCGCGAATTTATGTTGATTTAAAATTAAACAAGCGAAATACGACAGTGAAAATCCCATGCATTCTTGCAAACACGAAAGTGATTGTACATTAGTATTAAAACTGACAAATCTTTATTTTGTTACCAAACATTTCAATATTGTACTTACAGATTTAATGATGTAAATCCAATCGGATTGGTTGCTATCTTGAACTAAGACGTCACCAGTCCTAATATAAACAAAAGGAAGAATATCGTTACTTGATTATCAACTGTAGTGAATTAAAGTGTAGTAACATAAGTGGAAATATATATAGTTTGGTGGAGAGCATGTCATTATGGTGGTGATGATGGTACATGATGGTGGTGATCATGGTGGTGATGAAGGTAGATGGTACATGATGGTGGTAATGATGGCGGTGATGAAGGTAGTTATGATGGTACATGGTGGTGTTGATCATGGTAGTGATGAAGGTGGTGATGATCATACATGGTGGTGGTGATGATGGTGGTGATGATGGTGGTGATGATGGTGGTACATGATGGTGGTGATCATGGTGGTGATGAAGGTGGTGATGATGGTGGTACATGATGGTGGTGATCATGGTGGTGATGAAGGTGGTGATGATGGTACATGATGGTGGTGATCATGGTGGTGATCATGGTGGTGATCATGGTGGTGATCATGGTGGTGATGATGGTACATGATGGTGCTGATCATGGTGGTGATCATGGTGGTGATCATGGTGGTGATCATGGTGGTGATCATGGTGGTGATCATGGTGGTGATCATGGTGGTGATGATGGTACATGATGGTGCTGATCATGGTGGTGATAGTGATCGTGGTGATGGTGCACTGGTTATGATGATGGTTTTGGCTATAGAGGTTATGATTGGAATATCACATGGAGGTGATGATGGCGTTAGTGGTGATAAAGTGATGATCATACTGAGAGTGACAATGATAATGGTGACGATGGTGACGTGATGTTGATGGTGGTGCTGGTGATGATATGTCAGTGATTGAGGCACAAGGTCACAATTTACTTGAACTTGAATATTGGTATATTGCAAATACTGCCGTTCTCTTGTATCATCGGAGAAAATGGAATCGAGGGCTATAGCATTGCGATGATTTTTTTTTTATCTCTTCCGGGAAAAATAGTGACCCTGGGGAAGGAAATGATTACCATCCATATTCTCATTATTATTCCTACTATCTACAATGGCATTTACCAATCACGAGACTTACGCAAAGAAATGAAAGAGACAATCCTTGGGGTGTGTAGGTATGATGTGAATAGGCCAATGTGTGAGGAACCTAAGCGATGTCAGGAAAGCATGTTGATCGGGATCATTCACACTCTTAATGCCTCCTGATACCATGAAGATATCCTGAAAATCCTGAAGATGCAATGAAATATGTAAAAGTTTTCATATATTCTTTTATCATTATTGGTGTACAACTATTCTCTTGCTTGAATTGCCCTATACATACTTAAGGGAGTCAATTTGAAAATAGTCAAATAAATTTAATCTGGAAGGATCTCAGAATAAGCTAATGTATCATTTCTTCTATTTCGAACCAGTTGTATATATGCATTATTAGGAGAGATAGAGATAAAGGAATACAAATATAAATCTGATATCATCTGTGTTTCACGCACAAACAAATATTCTCGTTAAATTTTAGCAGTGGTTTATTTACGCCTAACAAATTTAATATAAGGAAATAATAAATTCCTGATCGACATCTATATATTCCAAGGATGGCTTCTTTTTCAAGCGGAATATATTAATAACACATGTTGTTGTTCTATTGCCTATCAAGTGTAATAAAGCACTGATGAGCGGTTTAACTGTAGAATGGAAAAGCCAAAATACAAACTTACCTCGACTGATATGACAAGAAGCTCGCAACGTGACTTGGTGATCACAGTAGAAGCACGGACGGCCTCGTTTAAGATAGCTAGCTCCTGAGAAGAAATAATTACAGTCAAACCTGCTTTAGTGATAGAAAGACTGCTTTTTTAATTACAAAGACCACATTCAGTTTTGTTTCCCTTTAAAATGGTTTCTCATTGAAAATAGTACAGAAGGAACCTGCCTATAAAGACCACTTTTCTTGTCTCCCTTAGATGGTCTGTATAGACAGGTTAATTCACTGTAATAAGTTCTTGAACTCTTGAGAAAAGGAGAAAAGCCACAACCCGGGAGCCACAAATGCTAGTTATGAAAATATGGCAACACTCGTTTCCAGTAGCAAGCGAATGAGTAATAACACTCATGTTTTCATTTTATAATACTAAACATTATAATCACTTTCTTCCTATCATGGACGGTTCTAGAATTGACAATTCTATTCAAATTATAAATATATATATTTGTTTAATTACACGCTATCCTTGAGATTATGCAATTCTAGAATGATCACTTACGAAGGGTGTTTATTCAAAATCGTAACCACAAAACAAAAATGCATTAAAATAACAATTGACTCACCCCAAAGCTTTGTCCTCTCCTCAAGAAAGCAACAGTCTGAGTGGCGGGCTTTCCTTTAGGTCCATGCATCATAAATATCGTCACAATCACTGGGTAAACATAAGTTTTAAAAAGTGTTAAGATAATCAATGTCTGATATAAAATCTAGCACTTTAAGATTTTCAGAATCATTTTCAGTACGAACTTTCACAATCACACTAAGAAGTACATGTTTATTTATTCTTTCTATAATAAAAAAGTAAACTCCTCGCTCTGATATAGTCGTATAATATTCAAAAATGAAAATTTTACTCATACTGCCAAATTATTGGACGGATATATTCTAAAAACTGAAAAAGAAGTGATGTGTCGGTTGAAAAATCTTTCGAAAAACGATAATGTATTCTGTTCAGTGTAAAGCGGATTCCTTTGCTCAATATGCTTATAAAAATCATTTTAAGTATTTTACTCACAAGTTCCTGATAAGATGAAATAGAAGGCATGTGGTGGATGTCCCTGTCTTAGTACAGCTCGGTTAGCGCCATATCTGCAATCAAAACATTTACAAATAAGTTCCTTGAAAATGGGAATGTAGATGTAGTCCTTGAGTCCTCCCCCTCCTCCCCTATTCCTCTCCCTTCCCCTCCCTCACTCTCCTCCCTTCTCCTTTCCTCTCCCTTCCCTCTCTTTTTCGTTTTCATCATACTTTCTCTATCACCGTTACTCAATATTTCGTATATAAATTATGATTACATCAGTTTGTCAATTTCATTGGTCGGCATATATACCACTTTCAGAATAATCTTCTGTATTGGTGATGTCTATGATGATGATGGTAATGATAATGATGATGATGATGTTGATAAAGAAGAAGAAAAAAAGTAGAAGAAGAAGAAGAAAACGATGATGATGATGACGATGATGATGATGATGATGATGAAGAAGAAGAAGAAGATGAAGAAGAAGAAGAAGAAGAAGAAGAAGAAGAAGAAGAAGAAGAAGAAGAAGAAGAAGAAGAAGAAGAGGAAGAAGAATATAGACCCATACTCACGTTTCGAGCCATCCTGCTTTACAAAGTCTGCCCTGCATTCTGATCGGGTATTCAGCGAATGCCTTGATGTTACGTAATGCAATCTGCACCTAAAGAACAAAGCATAGATAATATAATTTATGAATAAAGATTGCAACAAAACAAATAGATATATGCCCATTTATGTTGTAAGCTGCATATAAAAACAGGATTGATTTCTCATTTCTTTCTGTTTGGAGACTTGTTTCGATCAGGCATTATGCTGGAGACAAAGAATACGTATTTGAAATGCAGCTCCAATTTTTTCGATTAGTTGCATTCCTTTTGCCTAATGTAATTTTAAAGTAAAAAACTAAAAAGTATCATTTACAATTAAGAAAAATAATACAATCAATCAAACAAGCAAACAAACAAATACTTATGAAAATAAATCTTCTCTTTCGTATAATGGTTTAAACTTGAACTGTAACATCGAAAATACTTAAAAACAAGCTTAATTGTATGAGTATGAGCAAAATCAAAGGCATTAATAGTAGCAGTCGCTCTAGGCAGAGCGAGTTTATTTCATTTTTCACATTATATAAACAATGACAAGATAATCACAACATAAACATAATGATATAACATAAAATTAGCATTGAAAAAAACTTGTACATTGTTTTTTTTTTGGTAGTCTTGTAATGCAAATTATTCAAAATGAAAAACAAACCTACTTGAAGGCAATGCTTGCATTCTTATCCAACTTACATATTTCAGGTCTCTTTCTGTTCTCTTGTGAGGATGCTCTGTCAAAATTCGTTTGGTTTCTTCTGATAAGCGTTGCTAGGAAATAAAATGCGAGAAAAGAGTTTTTTTCATCAATAAGCTAAACACTGCAAATTTATTGCATAAATATTTGATGAGCTTGTTAACCTAAAATACCCTTTTATTATTATTATTTGGTACAAATCAAGGGTTCAGTTAATGTTTCCTGCAACACACGAACGGCGGTGACTTTTTTGTAAATTCCCCATTCTGAGAGAGATTTATTTAAGATTAGCTGCAATCGTCTTATTGAATAAAATTTACATAGGGCTTACCCGGGGGGGTGGGGGGAGGGGGCTTACTAACCGATTGATCAGCCTTGAAGTAATCCGGATCAAAGAAGAGTCGATCACCATGCGATCTTGTCCCTACTTGAATAAATGACTGAAATTCTGCGCGTTCCTCCTCAATGCTACAGGAAAATACATAAATGAATGCAGTAGTCAATATTATTGAGAAAACATGTGGCAAAGAGTATCATACTTTATTTTAAAGTGTCAAGAGTTGAGAGCATTTCGAATGAATTTTAATGTAAAGACAACAGTGTAAAGATTTTAGAACATTTTAATAACTGCTCACGGCAACTAAAGAAATCTGGGGCATCTTGCATGAAAAGTTGACCACAACAGTTAAACAAAGAAGTGACTCTCGAAAACCAATGGTCAGTATTACTGCTTTGACGATTCTGATTGGTTAAAAGTAACGCTATATGTTTGACCAATGGTGTTGGGTGTACGTCGATAGTGTAAGTATCATCTGTCCATACGTCATCACTTAACTCATATACACCGGCAGGAGGTTTCATTGGGAGCTTCGGTAAAGCGATGATAAGTTTAAAACTTTGTCAAACGAGATTACAACGCACAAACCATTTACTCAACATTTACAGTTAAACAATTGTGAACGATTCTCCCAAGGTTAAACGTGGTGAATTGTTGATTAAAATCGTCACCATGAAATGAAAACGTTCTCCCTCAACACAAATTAGATCAAATTTTACCTAAAACAATATTCAGTAAGAAAAACATTATTACGAATATGGAATACCTGCTCGTTAACAAAGCAACGCTCTTATTACTTCAAGCTGATATTTATATTTTCTGTTATTCCTTTGGACTGTATATATAAATTTCACTTACTTTAGGTGACTACGTCTGCATATTTTGACGCAATTAAGCACAAGCCGAGAAATTCGTCTGAAACGCTCTCGTGCCAATTTCTGTTGAAACAAGAAATATGGCAAAAGAGGGCCAAAATGTTTAAATAAAGTGCAGTATTTTCACTTGAGCTAGTATCCGGCTAGTATAACATCATTTGAAAATGAAGGTGAGAATGATATGTTAGATATGACGAGCATCATGATCGACTAAATGAACGAAGTGCTTTCAGATTCAAGGCAAATGTTTCTCGACATAATTCCAACGGCCGTATAGCAACCCAGCGACGTTTTCCTTGTACACAAAATTTGTAACATTTTGATATCGGCCTTACCAGTAGGGCCTTAACATGAAAAGCTTACACAGGGAGACAATTTTAAAATTGTCAAATACATTTAGAAAAGAGTACAATTTTTAAACAAAAATTGAAAAGATGAATAGAAGAAAAGAGAACGATGGAGCACTGGACAAAACATGCAGAGCGTTTATAAAATGAACTTCAAATGATTGCGCTAGAGAATTTTAATTTGTTTAAAGTGCATTTTGTTGACCTTTGACTATGTACTAAACGTGACATGTTTAAAATGGCTATAATACTTTACAAATCAGATGAACTGATGAATACTAAAGGAAAATGGACTTGTATATTGACCGGACTTGCATATGATTAACAAAAACACTGTACCATGCACTTACCACTGACATCTGATCAGGTACTGAGATGTTTAGATCTTCAGGTAATGGTGCCCGTCGTCTGCTCATCGTACTTCTCTTCATTCCTTCAAACGATCCTCGATGACCAGGCAGGATATGTTCTGGTGGGAGAAGAGATCCTCGTCTGTTATCATCTTCCTCTTCAACCACCTTAGAATCAACGAATAGCGAGCCTCTTCTTAGGTTCTTCCTTGCTTGGTATGACATTGTGCCTTTTGCATCTTTGAATGTGGTGGCAATGCTGGCTCGTCTGTTTTCAAACATCTGCAAACCTGGCGATGATGTGCCGTCAATAGTTGTGACGCTCTTTGTGCGTTGACGCGACGCGGTCGTGACTCGGGCACTCCGACTTCGTGACGCTAGAGCTGACGTCGTTGCCAAACTAGCTGATCTGCCTCGTATGTGATTATTAGTGACTGGTTTTGATTCCCTTTGTTGAGAATTTATTCTTTCTGTCAGGTTCATCACAGATCTGCTTTGACGCTCAACGGAGATGAGAGAGGGACGACGTCGAATCACGTAGTCGGCAACCATTTCCGACTTCTCTTCTGCTTTTTTCTTCCTCGTCATATTCATGGGATTCGTCACTGAACCTCGGCGTACGGTACGGCTTGCATTGACGGACCGTGTCCCGACAATCTCATCAATCCTGTTCTTTAGTTCTCGCAATGACTCCAATGTCGATAGTGACAAATCAGAATCTGCATCTGAATCGGAGTTCGATTTCTCCTCGTCATCACTACCGCAGTCACCAACATCATTTGATTTCGATTTAGGAGGTGCGCTCTCTCGTCGTAGTTGAATTGCGCTCTTGGTCCGCTGTCGTCTTGGGATTAATGGTGGTCGTTCTAAAGTCACTGTGGATCGAGGTCTAATGGATGGTCTCCGTTCGTCCTCTTTAGTTGAATTTCTTCTCACATTTGCTTGACTTAATTGTGGTTCATAGGTGTCGGGTTGGTATTGAGAGGGAGCCGAGTCTGCGTAGAATGAGGTAATAGACATTCGATGAGGAGCTGATGCTGCTCTCATACCAACAGTCGGCATCGGAATTCTATCTCCATCGTGGTCATTGACCATGTCGAAGTCTCCTTCCTTGGCCACTGATTGGACAAGTTTTTCCAGCTTTGATGATCGACGTCGAAACAATGCTGTAACAGGACGATGACGTCTGATCGTTGGGGTAGGATAGCATTCATCATCATCGTCATTAAGAGATTCCTCAATCACAATATTTGTCTCTATCGGTCTAGCAG
This sequence comes from Hemicentrotus pulcherrimus, assembly GCA_003118195.1. Classification (NCBI taxonomy): domain Eukaryota; kingdom Metazoa; phylum Echinodermata; class Echinoidea; order Camarodonta; family Strongylocentrotidae; genus Hemicentrotus; species Hemicentrotus pulcherrimus. The sequence goes on from BEXV01002333.1 coordinate 26,921, forward strand.
AATGACGCATCATCTTGACATATCTGTTGCATTTAATTTCCAACAAGTTTACCTTATTTTTCTGTTATCTAGAACCTTCGCTCTCTCGATTAATCCAACGTTACGTCCATGACGGGAATCCCGTCTTACAACGATAACAATTTTCAATGTTTCGAGCGATGGAGTGTGTTTTTCTCTGAAAAGGAGCATTATGACATTAAATAAATCCCTGTTGCACCCAATTTATGATTAATTTTGTGAAAGACGTGAGAAAGAAAAGATATTTAAATAATATATATTCCAAATATAACCATATCCAGTGCAATGATCATCATGATCTGCATTGAAGATGAGACATCATGGATCCTATATTCATCATCTTTTCACGTGCTAGAATAGAAGACGGGCTTGTTTAAAATAGTTTGTATACAACATAAAAACGGATGTAATAATGCCTTTTTAATAATGCTGTCATCGAGAAAAAAATCTTTGTCGACATGTCGTCTTGAATTTTAGCCGACAACGACACAATTGTTGACAGATGGTTGGAAGAATGCAATCCTTCCAACACCGGCGTGCATGCCAACGATTGTTCGTAAATGATTTTTATTTGCTGTAGCCGTAAGTAAGATGACCGATTTCGAGTTTGTGTTCACTTTGAAATACAAATTACACAAAAACCAAAGTGTTTTGTTATAAAAAAACAGTGTTGTTTGTAAAATGATTCAAAGTGCGTGTAAAGCCTATAAATGGGTTGATTCTTGTCGACAATATACTATCCCTGTCGACATGTCGCCTTCCCGTAAAAATGC
>BEXV01002333.1:32314-60300 GCA_003118195.1 Hemicentrotus pulcherrimus
AAAAAAAAAATGGTCATTACCTGCCCGGTATAATCGTACTTCTTTAATATATATATTTATTCCCGCGTCCTAATCTCTTTCTCTCACTCTTTCTGTCATTGCCTAGGCATCGTTAGCTGATGTGGCGACCTTCAACTACATAGACGTGGTGAAAGACTGGGTTGGTGAAGAGCTCTTCTCCTCTTATCCAAAACTACTAGCTATCAGAGACAACATAAGCAAGATAGAGAGTATAGCAGCTTACCTTGCAGCCAGACCTAAATGTCTGTACTAGTTATATTTACAAAATGACTTCAATTGTATAATTTGAGAGGTTTATACTGCGCATTATCCTGTGGTAATACTCGTACTTTGGCTAGATTCCATTTAGAAATGAAAAATCACAAAGGTTGGATATTTGTTACTATATAAAATGATATATCAAGTATGGTAATATATATAAATCGGAAGTAACCTTAAGTCTAAGGCCATCGAACATTGTTGGGTTATTTATCATGCTTTCTATCAGCCAGCTGAGCTTTAAAATCAAACATAATCATGTTAATTTGACAAGGAAGAAAAAAACATGAACCAGATAAAATATTGTGAGAATTTCATGTTTATTTACAAAAGGTACTCTGACTCCCTGTAGGAAAATATATACCACAAATCATAACTATATTAATACACATATAAACCAAAGCACACGGGTAGATATTTACAAGAAAGTTTAAAAAATATTAACGGCGTAATGAAATATTGCATACTTTAAAACGAATACACATCAAAGCTAGTCTTGCACAGCTACTGGCCAGGATTTCAGCAATTCCTATACAAAACATTTTCTCTCTCTGTTTGATTGGAAACACAGCGAATGTAAACGTTAAAAATTAATCACAAATAAAATATACAAAGCAAGATATAGATGGTTAGTTGTGTTTGTGAGAATGATAAAAATAGCGTGTTGATAATGTGGAAAAATTAAAGAAAAAAGATCAACTACAAATAACAAACCTAATCTAAAGGGAATGTGGTTCATTTACAAGGTTCAAACAGTTTATGTGGAACATTAACACAAGCCAGTATGATATCCTGAAATAAGTGAGATGAGAGAAGAAGAAATAACTAAACTGCATTGTGTAAAAACATGAACCAAATTCATGATCTACATGAAAGAGACAAAATAATCATGGAAAAACAAATAAATGAAACATCACTGCAATCTCTACTAACCAAATCAACTATTATTTTGAGCCTGCTCAATTTTCAAGACAGATACTAAATTAATTTCTCAGATATTCTTTCATATTTCATGTAATAATACATGGTATCTAACACGGTCGATGCGGGGCCCTATCTTATAAAGAGTTGCGATTGATCCAAATCAATTGCAATTTGCAAGTACTCCAATCAATGGCAAGTTTGCAGTCTCCTATCTCTCATATACAAAGTTGCAATTGATATCAAATGCAAATAAGTTGTGATTGATATCAACTCGTTATAGGACGGGCCCAGATGTAACAAATAGTACACCATCTATACAGCGAATATTTGAATTATTCATAAACATGTAAATATTGAGAGTAAATGGTATAATCAACGTTATTCATAACAACTAGGAAATATTATTATTGATCAATAACCCTGAGCCAGGCTCATTGCAATAACCAGCAAACTTCTGTTTTTTGTATCATCTAAGAAACCAATTTATTTTAATTTTCTACAAAAAATATTGACATTTATCTTGGGTCATATTGTCTGGATAAAAGAGAAGCCTTTCAGATATAAATTAGCTGCATATTAATACAATAAGTTCTTTTGATAATAGGTGACGTTTCATAAAACTTATCAAGAGAGTATGTTGCATTGATTATACTGTATATACCTGACTTGCTAGTTTACCTGACACTAACCACATTTTAATTAAGTAGTGCATTGAAATTAGCAAGTGTTCATCCCATGTTTGCAAATTGGCTTGATTGTACATGTACATGGTGTGATAATGAATTCTTCTAAGAATAAAAGTACAACTAACGAGCTAAGATATAAGTGATGCCGTTCTGTCAAACATTTCCAAGAGCATACTGAGCTTTCTTTTATACAATGCACGATCGTCTGCATCAATGGAGGTAGACATGTATAGTTCTTCTGGCAGATAACGTTGTCATAGCAACGAGCCATGTTGACAAGAAACGAGCAACAGACATTTATTGATGATATTTATCAATGCAGCATTACATCTGATCAAGTGATCATGAGAGATGAATGCAGTCTGAAATACGGTTTTGACATTGGTTGATCTTATCCTCTCCACTGGTTTGTAGAGAGGATAAGTGTTTGTACATATTAAACTTGGACCAGTTTCTTTGCCCAATGAAAGAAGGAATATTCTGGTTACATGTAAGCTAGGTGGGTATTTTCTGAAATGTCATTGATATTGTCAATTAATATATACGTAAATTACAAACTTCTTTAAATAAAATTGTTCATTTAAAAACAAATCCTATGAGTAATTGACTTTTGAATGGCAAATTTGCCTACATAATAAAATTGACATGTATGCGGAAATGGTTTTTGTCAATGCTAAATGGAATGCTTGGGTTGACTGTCTACCACTACCAGGTATTTATGCATGTCTGGTTTTAAAATCTACACAGACGCTAAAGCAACAAACACATCTCAACTTTCCTCTTTCCTATCACAAAAAAGAACCACACATTCATAACATATATTGCTCAAATTAGGGTTCAATGGTATGTGAAGATGAAATGTCACTGTTTTGCAGATCAATTCTTTCTTCACTTTAGAAATCGTCCAAGCTGGACTTTATCACAAGATAACAACTATCAGTTCAATGGTATAATGCGCTGCATTTATATGTTTATACATTTTCGAAAATGTTTAACTTAAACAAAAATAGTATTACAGTTAATTGCGCATCTGCAAAATTTGGCAAGAGGCTGAACACAGCAAGAAAATTAATGTCCAAAGTTATATGTTAACATTGCATTTAAGAGATTATAATATAATTTTACATCAATTTTGTATAGAAGAAATTGTAAAACAGAATATATTTCCTCATACCTGTGAGACATTTTGAATCAGCCCTTTATTTTCTTATGAAATTACTTTGCACTAAACATTAATAATACTCAATATCATATAAACCGTATTCATTGTCAAAATATCACATGTATTTTACTCACTCATCTCATCTGAATATCTGAATACCACAGCCTCAATGATCTATTATCAGTCTTATTATCTTTAAAATAAAAGCTTAAATCTTTTTTATCTGATTGAAGTAACATTTTCTTTTACACAATAATGGCAGTCTTTAATCAAGAACGAAGAAGTATTAAAATATGACTTAAACAGAAAATTATTTATGTACATTTGACATCTCATAAGTAGTGATTATATTCACAAGGGATTTTTACAAAAATATCTTATTATGTGTCAAATTGAACTGACAGACCCAAAAATACACAAAAGGTAAAAACAGTGAAATGTGCATATTTGGAATGGCTAAATAAATTCCTCATCATTCTGATGAATGATGGGAGCTTAGGAAGTATATACAATCGAGAATACAATACAGAAGATAAGAATGAACATTATGCTATGTACACTACAGAGTAAAAGAGGTTTTTATCTAAAATACACATATTGTGTTCAGTATCTATTTCAGTGTACTTCACCAATTTTAAATCCTGGATACAAATTATGGCACCATTTTGTACTTATTCAAGATAAAAAACACTGCACGTTTTAGAAAAGAAGAGGTCAGAATATATAGAACTAGATTATTATGCCAATACTTACGCTACAAATAGGACTTAGGAGAATAGTATTAATATCTAAAAAATTTAATGTATATTTTGGCAGCATTTACATGTAGTAGGACATACAGTACATGTACATCAAATAATTTTAATAAATACAACAAGAGAGTAAACAAAATAAGTGTGTGTGTGTGTGTGTGTAACAACATCGAAATTCCTGACTCTTCATAATTCAATATTCTCTTCAATCACAATTTTCAATAAACAACGATGAAACCGTAGGAGTGCAATGCGATGACTACTGATACTTTCAATATCCTTAGCTTAAATTGGACATAAGCATGAGTACCCTCTTCCCCAGGGTGTAACCTGCATGTTACGTGCTCAAGATAATACTTTCAATGTCGTTAGCTTGGATTTTGGCAGCAACCTCTTAACCAGTGTGTAGTTACATGCTCAAGATAATACTTTCAACATCGTTGGCTTGTATCTTAGCATCAACCTCTTCTCCAGCAGGTCTGAATGAGATTTCTGCATCATACGACACACTGACCTGTGCGCAGGTGGCATTCCATAGCCAGCCGTCTCCTCCACGCTTGTAGATTGTCACTACCACCTGGCAAATATACAATGATGAATTAAGAATAGTTGCAGGGTTATTTTGTTTAACTCTTTCAAGAATATTATTCCTTCTTCATGAAGAGGAAATGCTTCACTTCAGTTTAAAAACTCTAGTAAAGCATCCCACCTTCCTGCTTTTTCACATCATATCTAGAAAATGGAATTTGTGAAGAGGTTAACTATGTCTTAAAGGGCAATCCAACCCTTATCATAAGCTCATTTGTATGAAAGCAGAAAAATAATAGAAACAGAATGGAAAAAAGTTTGAAATAAATCAGACGAATAATAAGAGAGTTATGAATGTTTGAAATATGAGATCACTATACATGTAGCTATGCAAATCTTAATTTGGCAATTTTGTCAGTGAATTGTGACAGATGACTCTCCCGTTTGTTGCGTACAAAAATATATTTAACTTCTGCTTTTCTCCCAAGTGCCTTCTCCCTTGGAGTACTACTCAAAACATAATATTAAGGAAAGTATATTATTATAGGTCCTCTGAATAGAAAAGTTCCTCTTAAGTCGTACATTTAGAAAAAAGTTACTGATTGGTCATGTTTTTGTCACTTGTCCGACTCTGCATCATAGTAAAATTACAGATTCAGCAAATTTGACGTCCCCGAATATAAAGTTATTAAAGGGAAAGTTGAGTTCTGTTTTAAGACCGCAAATGCCTTCAAAGTACATGGTTATTTGCTCTTATTCTTATCTATGACATTTATAGTGCCCTTTTAGAATCTAAAATTGCTATGAAGGTAAATTTAGACCCCAAAATGTGTGAAATTTAGCCAATATGAACATACCAATTCCGCTCCACTTAAAAAACAAAACATGGTGACCGTTAATTAGTTATTTAATTAAAAATAACAATACATGGGCCGGCTAATTGTGGGTAATATTAGCAACACGAAAATGCCAACAAAAAAAGCCAACATCGGCATTGGTTTAAATACGATGTAAAAGGCGTTATTCCGTTTTTTCAACGTTTTTTTCATAATCTAATATTTGTGGTGGTACACAAGTATTAGAAATCGTTATATTTCAGCTAAATATCTAAATATTATATTCTTTCAAATTTTACACTATTTTGTGTAGCGCCCTCTGTAATAGGACTCAACTATCCCTTTAAAACTATAACAACAAAAAATAACATTTTGATTTCTTTGTCACCTGTCACCAGTCTGCTTCTCTGATTTGTCTGCCTTATTTTAGAGTTGTTTGCTGTTGAGGAGGTTGGTTTCCCTTTAAAATTTACATTGGCATATAAAAACAGAAAAATACCTCTCTACATCTATCAAAAGATGAAATCAGAAAGAAAGTAAGAGGTGAGGATTGGTAAAGAGATATTTACCTGCGGAGTGAATCCCATGAATGCCCACAGAGATCCAAGAACTGAGCTACGTTGATGTTTGAATTCCATCCGACATGCAGTCTTCCTGTTCAGTATTAGGTCCTTGTTTCCTTTATAGTCACCTGAAATAACATGAACATTAACAAAGAATGTTTCATTGGTTCTACCCTTTACAAGGAACTGGGATAGTGGAATACAATAAATTATGTCAAGGCTGTTTCTCTCACTACATGATGACAATGATAACAATATTCTTTACTGACAGTTAGAAATACATGTATACAAAATAAGATTGTTTGAATAACTAAGTACATATTATAATGTTCTTTTTGCTGGAAAATCTTTGGTTTGCATAGAAAAAAATTCATATACAATTTTGATATACTTTTTTCTCTCCAGAATCCATTGTGAGCTATCTACCACAAAACCTCTTATGACCATAGCTACTATATTTCTATTGACTTCATGAGAAAAATTAAGAGCATTAATGAATGGAAACATAGGAACAATGAATGAGTCCCGCCTCACCAATGATTTGTTTCCCTCCATTCAAATGAACCACATCCCATGTTCCTATCTGGTCCAATGCATGTCTGGCTGACTCCATTGCACTGTAAGATAACTGACCTAAATCAAAGATAAAACAGCACAAATACAGTGAAGATTTACTCAGGAAATATTCAATCCAACCTGAACTGACCTGTTGATAATAATTCGGGTCAAATCTCTGGAAAATGTTTACAGAGCTAAGTACAAGTGTTTTTTTCTTCTTAGATTGTTTGGAAAACATGCAGGAAAACCAAAGTGAACAAACATTCAATACATGTATGTAACCCAAACATTGCTTTCTTGCTCTTCTTCTCGAAGGATACTATTTGAAGATATGATCAGAAAAGTATTATTTTCCTGGATTAAATACCATCCACTCAAAACAGGGTTACCATTATGAGGTTTATATGTGAAATAGCAATAATGTACCTGTGATAAAGGAAGGAACAATTGAACAGGCCACCTTGCCGGTGTAGCTCCTCTTCAACGAGTCCAGGAACAATGGATACCTATCAGAAGTCACAATCTCATTCTCTTTGCACAATGAATTATCAAGCTCCGTCTTGGGATTCACCAGGACTACTCTTGAGAAAAAGAACTTTTCTGCAAGGCAGGCTTCATGCCTCAGGAGATGGTTCCTGAGTAACTGCGTCTTAGATTTGAGTTGATTCAAGACGTTACTGTGTGATGCATCGTACGTCACACTGGACTTTGTGTTGGAGTCTTTGACATGTCTCTGTTGAACCCATGACTTGCCATCTGTGCTGAGTGAGATCTTCCCTGACCAGTTCTTGACCTCTATGCAGTAGATTCCATACTCTGTCAAAATAAAAGGGAATGCAAATTCTAGATATATTTTTGAAATCTAACATTTGTATTCTGATAAGTACAATTGTTTGGAATGCCAAAAATATTGCAGGGAAATTATCTGAAAGATAATGTACCTTTAGAAACCACATAAAAACGGAATACCCCATTAACAAACAAGACAATGCTATCCCAAAAGCTGTGCAGCAAACAGTTGATTAAACGCAAAGCAATTCAAATTTCTCATCTGGTTACCAGAAATGAATAACCCAAATAAGATATAAATTATACAACAAACAAAGAGGACACTTAAAAGAACATTCAAAGTGTAGACAAATTTTGGCATGCTAAATCCCAGCAAAACAAAAGAAACATTCAAAATGTTGAATTAGAATACATCTGGATGACACATCACATATCTTTTCAGAAACTGTTGATAGACTCGTTTTTATTGTTATGAATTAACCATCCATCCTAATATTGGAATCAAAATGTCTCACAACTAATAGGTACATAAACTTCTACAAAACGGAGAGCTGATGTCAAGAAATATCTTACCTGTCAAAATGACGACATCTATTTCATGCCGTCTTGTCTGGAATGTATCAGGCACTCTAAGCCCTTGGTAGATACATGAAGATGGAACGCCAGCTTTATGGATGAGGTCTTTAATGAGATTCTCCTCTGCATCTCGTCCTGCTTTTACTATCTCATCCTCGAGATGAGAGGCTGGGTTGCTGGCCTCTCTGGCTTGAACTAGACGACTGGTGAGATTAAACATGACCTGCGAGTGGATGAAATAAACAATGGTAATCAATTATTTCATAATTTCTTTTTTTATGGTGAGAGACTGAAAAAAAAAATGATAGCCAAAGTCAAGCCTAAAGACATCTCCTTTTTTTTCTCAAATTTTCATTATGCATTATTCAACCAATTTCATTCTCCACTAAATTATCTCAAATACTGAACAAAACAAACTGCTTCAATCAAACAATATATACCGGTAATACCTTTTGTACCACTTAAAATACACATACAGTATATTTAAAGATGTTTTTTTTTAGATAAAAGGGTGTGTTTTTGTTGGCAGAATGCATTTTGCGAAGAAGAAAAAAAAAAGAAAATTATACACTTCTAGTATTACCCAATATCAGTATGCAGCTTGACTTGATTGTCAAATGTACATTGTAAGACCATTTTCTAGAGGTTAAAACCAAATTCATGCTTTTAGCATCTATAATATTGTCATGATCATTATCCTGAGTTTACTTAATACAAACTTTAAAATATGTATTTTGTAAGCACAACTAAAAAGAAAGCCAATACCACACAACTTCCTATACACACGCTACTAATCAATCGTGACCACTGTGTTATGAAAGACACCACGCCACAATTTCCTTGTTTAGTTGCTGAAAAAGCTTTCAATGGGGAGGCGAGTTGGCTCAGTCGGTAAAGCACCTTCCATTTGCAGAAGTGCAAACTTCCACCTTCGGAATATCAGGAGAATCCGTAAATACATGTCGAAGCAGACTACAGAACAGATCATCCATGCCTTGGTAACTTCCAGATTGGACTGCTGTAACGCCCTCCTGGTTGGTGTCCCTTCCTCAGCCATTTCTCGTTTGCAGTGAGTACACAACAACGCCGCCCGTGTTTATACTAAGGCAGGGAAGTATGCAGGAATAAGTCATATCTTTCGCCAATTGCACTGGCTACCGGTACAGAAGAGAATCGTGTTCAAGATTTGTCTGACTACCTTCAAGATTCTGCATGGTCAGGCCCCCCAGTACCTCTCTGAAATGATATCAGTAACGCAGTCAGTAAGGTCACTGAGGTCTTCAGATGCTACGAGATTAGTCGTGCCAATGACAAGAACAGTTACGTATGGAGACAGGTCCTTTGCCAAAACTGCACCCGTCCTGTGGAACTCTCTTCCTTTCCATCTTAGACAATTAGATTCTACAGAACAATTTAAATCCCAGTTGAAAACGTTTTTATTTATCTGATGTTTCAGTTTAATTACCTTAAGAACTATACTATGTTGAACTGTATGTATTTATATCTGTTTATCCAATACTTGAATTTCTGTATATATAAAAAGATTTGAATTTCTGTTTATCTAAGATTTAAGGTTAATTAAGTGTAGAAATAATATCTGTTGAACTGTTTTGTGTTATCTGCATCATTTTTTTGTCTGTTGCGCCTTGATCGGAATTAGTTCCGGATACGTGCACCACATGCAACTTAGCAAGATGCACCACATACACAACGTACAGCAGCCGGGCATGCAGTCAATTGCCAGTGCAGTGGCAATGGCAGTGCAAGACTCGACAGATTCAACTACTCAAGGGGAATCTGGAGATACGAAATGTTGTTTTTTGTGATTAATATCTTCAAATTTTCTATCAATACTCACGGATTATGAACAAAAAAAGTAAAATGTGTTAAATCATCCCGATTTCATGAACATCGACGCTTAAAAAGAGGTGAAAACCCCAATCCGAATCTTCTCAGAACAAAGGAATCGTAACGATACCGCCATCGACCAGCTGCCAGATGTAAACAATGATGACATAATCTTTAGTGAACAAAACATTGTTCAGTATCATTATAAATTTATTTAAATTTAGAGGCATTATTTTATTTTTAACTACATTGAAAAATTAGATTTACTAATCAATTGTACTAAAGTATTTTTGAAATAAATTGTAAAGAAAACATTTCATTTCAACAATTTACTTTACGCAATTTCCAAACAGTGCTTGTTCATAATTTTCACGCCGTAATTATTGACAACGCGGGAAATAAAATATTCACTCAGCTCACTAAATTAGCTCGAGTAAAGGTATGCTGCCTTTTTATCACTTTATAATTCATTTTATCATTTGTTGCAGTTCATAAAATTGTCATAATAGGGATTATAATGTATTTTCCAATAGCCATTTAATAGAGCAGCTTGTTTATCCAAGGCCAAGCACCTCAATATTAGATCGGGTCTATTACAAACACATTTGTTATTGAATGGGGCCTGCGCCTGCGCTGATCTTCTTCTTTGCTTAATTGGCTTCCTCCAGACCAGTTAGGTGTGGGTAGATCGTACACATACAAACGATAGATCTAGGCAGGCGCAGGTTTACATTACAGTGACATCAGGGTTAGGGGGTGGGGGTGTAGTGAGCACTAAAATTTCNGGTTGACACGTTTTGCAGGAGGTTTTTTCATTAACCGGGAGATTCTACATCGAAGCTGGAGGATCGAAGGGCAGACCCTAACTAAGTCTAGACTCTAGCTAGATCTAATAACTTCTTGACTAAATCAGCGTTAGTGAGCAACTTGTCCGCTACGTCTTTCACCAAGCCCTCTTTGCCAAGATCAACGACAACATCCTGACTATAGTTTTGATGCCTCTGACACCGTCGTATCTCTGTCATAACTATTTAGTCGATGGGCAGTGTCATCACATGTCATTTATTGGGTAGGTCTAGATCTCTAGATCGACTATGGCCTGCAAAAAAGGACAATAAATCCTCCAACTTCGATTTTTCAACACATTCACTTGAACAGTGAGTTATCGTTGTTTTGTATTTGATAATCTCATGAAAATATGCCACGTTTGTATTTTAAGGATTTTTCCACTTAAATAAATAGATTAGATCTATATGCCTTTATTTCCAAATTGTAAAATCGTCGAAGGGATAGCTATTTTGCCACAGCAGGCAAGCCATAGTTTGAAGTGTAGTCTATTCTTTAGTTTTCAGACCCATATTGTTTTTGAGATAAATTCTATCTTCAAATGTGTAAAATGCACAGTTTAAAACATGTGTTTTAACCTTTGGAATGTTGAAGTTTTGTCATTTGATTATTCAACTGATTATTCAATTACATCGTATTTTTCTAAGAATAATATATTGGTGTATTTTTATTAACTATCAAACTAAAATATCCGGGGGGTACCCATCTCAAGAACCAAACTGATTCACCGGTCATGTAATGAAATACTCACAATTATATGTTACCTCTATTGTACAATCTACACAAATTTGGAAGTCTATTGCATCTCTTATTTCTTGGTATCATTTTCAATCTTTTTCATTATTAATTTATTCAAATAATTGCATTTTCCCCAATATTAATTTTATAATAATCCGGTGGTATTGGTAGTTTTGGCTCCTCTTCTCGCCGATAGTATCGATCTCATGAAATACTGGCTAGTAAGCTCATCGTGAAACGGTTTAAGAAGATCAGAGACATCTCCGTAGTTGGCGGATAAAGTTATGTGCCTTGTCGTTGGTTTCTAGGAATGAGCCCCTGCTTACTACTATCTACTAACTATCTTGTCCTTGGTTTTTCCTTGCACTGGACTTTTTTACTGTAAATTAATGAGTGCTTTGTCGAGCTAAAGGTAAAGCCTCGGTCACAAATGCCATTACGAACTGCTACGAACGCTGTACGAATGATTTTCAGACAATGGAAATTCGGGAAGACAATGAAAAAACGGAGATTCATACAAAATTATCTTTCGTACGAAGCTTTGTGACCGTAGCATAAGCACTAGTAGTCTAGTACCCACTAAGCATTTTCAGGATCTAGAATATTTTCAAGCAGATTAGGAGAAGACAAAAAGAATAGAAATGAAAAAATTGAAGCTTTATTTTATTTATTACCCTGTAGCTGTACTGGTACAGAAGAAGAGGAATTAAAGAACTTTAGAACTCCTANTTAAAAAGATATGACATGTTCGGAGCAGTGACAACTCGCTTGTCGCGGAAGTTGTCGCTCATCTGGCAAAGACAGCTTCGTGAAACACTTAGCTGACAAGTTGCGTGACAGTGGCGAGATGTCGTTGATCTTGTAGTTATGACGGTTTCGAGAAACGGCCCCCTGGTCACAAAGTCAAGGTCAAAGGTCATTTCAGGTCAAAAGACTTGGACTATGTTGTGGCATCATCATCGAAAACTTAACCTAGGGTCTAAGGTTAAGTTTTTTTAATTTTTGATATAAGTTTCAAAGTAGGCCTAGACCTATAAGTTTTTAGTCGATGATTCAAATGAAACTTGAACTAATATAGAGCCTAGGGTTATCAAGTATCCCCAATCATGTGACTAGAATTTCAGGTCACAAAGTCATGGTTATGGTCATATGTAGCAGAAAGTCCATCACTCAATTCTTTCAAATCAAATCTTGACAAGTATACTGGTCACTGAAGAAGGACAAGTTTAATCCTGATGAACTATTCAACTGTCCATGTTCATCTTTAACTGCACAACGCCAAATTCAACAGTAACCCACTAATGGACACCGAGGGGCAAATAAGTTTTGTATAACTTTATGCCTATACTTCCAAGGTATGATATCCAAGGTATGAAAGGTTTTTTCAGGTCAACAAACTTGGACTTTGTTGTGGCATCAACATCAAGATTTTCAAAATGCTTCTTCTTCATTATTTTTCAACAGATTTTGATTCTGATTGTTTCATATGATAGGGCTAGGAGGGGGATTAAAAACTTCTAGGGTCTATAAGTCTATACAGCATTATGAAACTCATTATCTAGACCTAGATCTAGTCTATGCTAATTTATGCAAATTTATTCAAAATCACAAAAAATGCTTCTTCATTTCTCGACTGATTTTGATTTGGTTTGCTTGATCTTGTAGAGCTTACTTTGCATGGTACACTAAACTTCTACACCGAATTTTGAAATTGTTCTCCATTAATTAAATATGGTAATTCTTGCCAATTTATTCCAAAAATAACAAAAATTTCTTCTTCTCCCTCATTTCTTGACCGATTTAGATTTGATTTGCTTTAACTGGAAGAGCTAAATTTGAAATGCTAAACTTCTACACAGAATTTGGAGATTTTTCTCCATTTATTAATTATGGTGATTTATGCAAATTTATTCCAAAAATAACAAAAATTGCTTCTTCTCCATTATTTCTTGACCGATTTGGATTTGGTTTGCCTCATCTGGTAGAGCTAAATTTGGAACACTAAACTTCTACACAGAATTTTGAAATTTTGCTCCATTGATTAATTATGGTGATTTATGCAAGTTTATTCCAAAAATAACAAAAATTGCTTCTTCTCCCTCATTTCTTGACCGATTTTGATTTGGTTTGCTTTATCTGGTAGAGCTAAATTTGAAACACTAAACTTCTACGCAGAATTTTGAAATTTTGCTTCATTGATTATTTATGGTACTTTATGCAAATGACATGAAATTATGTCTCTTCCAGGGCATTAGATTTTTTATTTTTTGACCAGTTTAAAAGTGTACGACATAAAATTTACGATATTTGTTGTTGCGAGATGTGAATGAGCACTACGTCATTGACGTTTTGGTTTATCATATCGAATTGCGTTATGCAGGCGAGACCGCCGAGAGCGTTTCCCTTGTTTTGTTTGTTTTTTTTTGGAGGGGGGAGGGGTTGGACAGGTTTTGCAGGAGGTTTTTTCATTAACCGGGAGATTCTACATCGAAGCGGGAGGATCGAAGGGCGGGGCCTGTTGGTTCTCACATCAGGGGCGCCCGTTCCTACAAACCGTCATAAGTCTAACTTCTTGACTAAATCAGCGTTGGTGAGCAACTTGTCCGCTACATGTTTCACCAAGCCCTCTTTGCCAAGATCAACGACAACATCCTGACTATAGTTATGACGCCTCTGACACCGTCATATCTCAGTCATAACTATTTAGTCGATGGGCAGTGCCATCACATGTCATTTATTGGGTAGACTATGGCCTGCAAAAAAGGACAATAAATCCTCCAACTATGATTTTCAACACATTCACTTAAACAGTGAGTTATCGTTTTTTTTTGTATTTGATAATCTCTTGAAAATATGCCATGTTTCTATTTAAGGATTTTTCCACTTAAATAAACGATTATACGCCTTTATTTCCACATTGTAAAATCGTCGAAGGGATAGCTATTTTGCCACAGCAGGCAAGCCATAGTTTGAAGTGTATTCCTTAGTTTTCAGACCCATATTGTTTTCAAGATAAATTCTGTCTTCAAATGTGTAAAATGCACAGTTAAAAACATGTGTTTTAACCTTTGGAATGTTGAAGTTTTGTCATTTGATTATTCAACTGATTATTCAATTACATCATATTTTTCTAAGACTAATATATTGGTGTATTTTTTATTAACTATATCAAACTAAAATATCCGGGGGGTACCCATCTCAAGAACCAAACTGATTCACCGGTCATGTAATGAAATACTCACAATTATTTGTTACTTCTATTGTACAATCTACACAAATTTGGAAGTCTATTGCATCTCTTATTTCTTGGTATCATTTTCAATCTTTTTCATTATTAATTTATTTAAATAATTGCCTAATTGCTTAATTTTCCCTAATATTAATTTTATAATAATCCGGTGGTATTGGTAGTTTTGGCTCACAAAATACTAGCTAGTAAGCTCTTCGTGAAACGGTTTAAGAAGATCAGAGACATCTCTGTAGTTGGCGGATAAAGTTCTGACTGCCTTGTCGGTGGTTTCTAGGAACGAGCCCCTGCTTACTACTATCTACTAACTAGCTTGGCCTTGGTTTTTCCTTGCACTGGACTTTTTTACTGTAAATTAATGAGTGCTTTGTCGACCTAAAGGTAACGCCTCGGTCACAAATGCCATTACGAACTGCTACGAACGCCGTACGAATGATTTTCAGACAATGGAAATTCGGGAAGACAATGGAAAAACGGAGATTCATGCAAAATTATCGTTCGTACGAAGCTTTGTGACCGTAGCATAAGCACTAGTAGTCTAGTACCCACTAAGCATTTTTAGGATCTAGAATATTTTCAAGCAGGTTTGGAGAAGACAAAAAGAATAGAAATGAAAAAATTGAAACTTTATTTTATTTATTACCCTGTAGCTGTACTGGTACAGAAGAAGAGGAATTAAAGAACTTTAGAACTCCTATAGACCTATTTCTCTTTTTTTTTTCTGCTTTCAGGCTAACAATAATGACAGAAATGCCTTCAACTGGACAGGAAACCTTCCAACGTCTGTCTTGTGACTACGAAAATCTCTCTTCTCGATTTAAGCTCCAAGATCGCAATTACCAGAGACAATATGCTCATCTGTACTCAGAACGGTTGACTAGTATGAGACCGGCCCTGGAGAAAGCAGCTAGAAGAAAATGGGGTAATTGCCTGAAATTTAAAAGGAAATTAAATGTACCTTTTGAAGGAGTTATGATGATTCTCTCTTTCTGCTCCTTCAAATATTGGGAGGGAAGTGAGGTGGACTAAAAGATGGGATTGAGTTGAATTAATTACATTTAGGTTACTCAACAGCCATCCAGTTAAAAAAAAATTGGTGCTCTATCCAAGGACAGGGAAACTAAGAGAGAAAAAAAAACCAAGGGTAACCTCTCTTGATAAGGGTAAAAGTCATTGCATACTTTCAACACACAGAAATAGTTTTGCTGCAAGGTACATGTAGTAAAAAAAACCAAGGCTTAAAAAAAAAAAAAATCTGTGAAAATTCAGTTTGATCAATATTGTACAGGTTTTAATTAACCATGCTATTGTCCTTTAACTCTTCTTTTCACCTGAACTTTTTTTCTCCATTTTTTCCGGTCCTTTACCATTTCATTTATCCTCTCATTCCCTTCTCTCCACCAGACAGCTTTCAAGTAGGATAAAATGTACAATTTCAATGTGCTTTTAAATGTAAAAAACAAAACAAAATGTGTATATGTGCTTTAAATATAAGAATTCCTTTATCCTTTCCTAAAATATATCCGTATGTAACCTCTATTAAATATTTTGATGTATTCAGGTGAAGATGCTCCTTTATGCCATCTGTACCAACTGGTCAGCGGAGAGAAACAGATTGTTGTAGGAACTCTATTCAAGAGTATGGAGCTCAAACCAAGCATCCTTAAAGAGATCAGTGAAGATGTAAGAACACTGGTCATAATGCCTACCTCTTTCATAGAACACAAATGCAATGTATGTCAATGTAAAGAATTATTATTTGTCTTTTATTATTACTGTACTAAAAATTATAAGGGCAGTTGATCAATAGTTGATTCATTTTAAAATAAAGAAGCTAACAAACTACTTACTTATCAAAATGATCAATATTGGTTTTAATTTGTTAGGTCCGCAAATAGCAAGTTTATTACCTCTGCGATGGGATGTTAGAATCATGAACCAGATGAAATTATGACTTTCATGAAGCAAATCCTGGCATTCAAAGTGGGGTATATTTTCAGAAACAGCCCACAGTGCCCATCATCTAAATGTAACAACATTAGCTCCGGTAGTCTAGTGCTCTGTTGCATAAAACTTAGCGTTGATGGTAAGGAAACCCATGGCAGTTAATCAGTGGTAAGTTTATGTGCAAGAGAGCCCAGGTTGTAACATGATTATACTTTTTTTCCTTCTCAGCGAAACCTAACTCCCCAGCCAGTGAGAGAAAGATTCTTCTCTGATTCAGACTTTCTTGTTCTAGAAGATGAGCTTCAGAGAGTAGTCCTGACTGGTAACATTGATGTCCAGACCGCTATCACAGGTATACATTATATTGAAATACAAGTCTTCTTGCAGTTGTAAAGATTTGAGGTACTGTTTGATTTTGATTTTCTTTTCTTGGCAGTTGTAATATTAATGTATAGATGTAGTTATATGTAAACTAAACATCCAAAACAATCTTCTTTTTTCCTTTACTACCAATTGAAAAGAATTTGAACAGAACATTTTGCCTTTTTTGGTTTGTCAGTTATCCATGTGGATTTATGAAAAACTTATCTATAATTACCTACAAAATCTTAGTTACTAGAGAATTATGCTTTCTTTTTGTTCACCATGCTGTCTATTTAATGATATTCATGTTTAACCCTATGGTCATGTTCCCCAGATTAACTTCCTTATCCCTCTTCATTTTTTCCCATTCATACAATAATAGTCATAGATCAAAATCTTGTTTGTGCATCATGATTTGAAGCAATCTACCTGTGTGTATTCCTATCTAGGTACTGTGATAGCAGTGAAAGGATTTGAGAATGATAATGGAAAGTTTGAGGTGGAGGATTTGTGCTACGTGGATTTACCCAGCATTGAGGAATTCCCACCTTTGGATGATGATCGGTGAGAAAAGATCATTTGTTTCAGACATCTAGCAATGAATAGATGTTGTTAGTAGGAGGCTCCTGAACTAATATTAACCCAGTCACCACCAAATTCTCTTATTCCCAGAGGCGTAATAATACAGGGACTGGCTTGTTCACATACCGGTATGCAATGGATGAGAATTATCTCACGTATGGCAGCAGTTTTCCCTAAACACAGTTTTATCTGAGAAAAGAAGTGAATGTACATTAACAGCAAGCCCTGGGGACATTTCCTGGTTAATTTCCAGCTTTCACAGAATTACGAACTTTAACCTTGGATCGAACGCCTTGCTCTAACCCTTTTCCTATCATGAAATATAGCCTACAGAAAAGGGTTCTGAATTTAAAAAAAAAAGAAAAAGAAAAAAGAATTATCCCCAATGACATTATTCTTATTTCTGTACCCATGATTGTTTTGGTTATTATGTTTTTATATCTTTATTTGATGCTTATATCTCATCATTGCAACATTATGTAATAAGAGGGTTGGTGGCTGCCTCAGCATAACCTCTTGCCAATGTTACTATAGACCCTTTTAATTCCATTTATATGTATGTGTTCCAATACTGGTAGGTTGACCTAACAATTTTTGCAAGGGGTGAACTTGTTATGTGCCCTAACTGTTTAATATAGGTTGAAAGGCTAGCTTGGGGGATCTTAGAATAATTCACTAATAGCTGTTAATTGATCTATTAGCGTAAAGATGCCATGGCTAATTTGATGATATATTGAATCATAGTCCTATGAATAATTGAATATGAACGCTCAACATGGTCTGATACTGCTGTTAATTTTCAAAAGAACGTAATTTATCTTCTACATCCATTGGTTGTCTCAAATATCAAGTGAAAACAAAATTGCTTTCTTGCAAGTAATGTAACTGATCTTTCAAGTATAGTTTGAAGTTCTGTTCTCAAGTCATATTCAAGAAACATTTTTAATGCATCATTATCATGGCAGGTGTGGCATAGCCATTGCACTCCTAACAAACTTTTTTCTACCCCTTCCTTTATCTCCCCAGGTACATCATCCTTATGTCAGGTCTTGGCATTGGTAGTGACCAAACGGATCAGATGAACCTTCAGCTCATGGTAGATATCATCACTGGTCAGCTTGGGACAGCTGACCAACAGAAGATGTTCTCTAAGGTCGTGAGGGTCATCATTGCTGGTAACAGTCTGAGCGAAAGCACACAGGATAAGGGTGTACTCACCACGGTATGTACATGTTGTTACAAACCTCATACATATTCATGTATGTTAATTTGCAAATGAGCTGAATGCTCGCTTGTGAAGCAGGGATTTTGATTACAGGTTTGTCCCAGGTATTTTATTAGCTTGTTTTTGCAGTAAGCCTAAACAAAAAAGATGTTGTATTGCCCTTTAGGTGCCAAACATGGGTCATTTTTGTAAAGTTCTTTTTTTACTCCCTCTTTGGGCTGATATTTCTCAGTATACATTTTTTTCTTCTAAAAAATGGTAAAAAAAGATTTGTTGGTCGGTCGCAAAGGGCAATACAACATCTTTTTTGTTGGCCTCATGTAGAAAATAAGTAAAGTCTGCAAGAAACTCTTCAATGTGTATAAAAAGATTGAATTATGTTAAGCAATTTCATCTTCAACTGAAAAGTACTTATGCCATGAGCATTTACTCTGTATTTCCTTCTTTTTGAAATGTTGATATCAAGTTACCTAATTATTCTTCAGCAGTTTGGGTAGTTTTCTAACATCTGTCTTTGGAGCATAATATTTTTTGTTGCTATTGAAATGTTGCCATGTACATGTATGTATGATGATGACTGTGATTTTTTTATGCCTCCGCTACAAAGTAGCCGGAGGCATTATGTTTTCGGGTTGTCCGTCCGTCCGTACGTACGTCCCGTTCTCGCGTTTTCTCAAGAACCGATTGATTGATTCCCGCCAAACTTGGATCATGTTTGTATCTCACAGAGCCAATGAACTGAGTAGATTTTGAGGTCACGAGATTCAAGGTCAAAGGTCACAGGGCTCATTATGTATGCAAAAATGGCTCGTGATCGCGTTATCTCAAGAACNTGTTTTTGCAGTAAGGCCTAAACAAAAAAGATGTTGTATTGCCCTTTAGGTGCCAAAACATGGGTCATTTTTGTAAATTTTTTTTTTTTACTCCCTCTTTGTGCTGATATTTCTCAGTATACATTCTCTTCTTCTAAAAAACAGTAAAAAAAGATTTTTTGGTCGGTCGCAAAGGGCAATACAACATCTTTGTTGTAAGCCTCATGAAGAAAATAAGTAAAGCCTGCAAGAAATGTGTATAAAAAAGATTGAATTATGTTAAGCAATTTCATCTTAACTGATAAGTTCTTATGCCATGAGCATTTACTCTGTATTTCCTTCTTTTTGAAATGTTGATATCAAGTTACCTAATTATTCTTCAGCAGTTTGGGTAGTTTTCTAACATCTGTCTTTGGAGCATAATTTTCTTTGCTGCTATGAAAATGAAGAAATGTTGTAATCACTATGAACATGACGGACAAAGAAAGCGGACAAAATATACAGTTCCTCAGATAGACAAAGGAACATCCCTTCACTGCTATTATGTAAAATTGTGTAGAACAGGTGAATATGCATTTGACACCTGTTCTACACATTTTTACACAATAGCAGTGAAGGGATGTTCCTTTGTCTACCTGAGGAACTGTATATTTTGTCCGCTTTCTTTGTCAGTTCATGGTGAATGTGTAGCCATGTACATGTATGTATGATGCTGACTGGGATTTTTTTTGCATTTTGGACTTGTTTGTTTCATCTGGTTTGATATTGATATCAGGCCAAATACCTAACCAGGAAATCTCAAGCAGGAACTGTAGAAGGTGTGAAGACTCTGGATCACATACTAGTCCAACTCACTGTAAGATATTCATCTCTCTTCTGACTTGTAATTCCATATTATTGATTCTTAAAATTTCTTTAATAAATTAATCCTTATTAGTTAAGTACAGCCCAGTCAATTCTTCCATGTATCAACATTGCTCTGTATATGATGTACATGGAATCTACTTCCCTCAATCCTGCAATCAATATCATCATTGCATGCACTCATTGTTTAACGAGGCTGACTATTAACTAATCAGAATCGTTACCGGTATTTCATATTGCAATTGATCGCAAACCTTTGTGTTACAGGGCCCATACTGCCTGGCATTCATCTGTACTATGATGGGTTGTCTATTTTACCAGTCTTTTATCTTGCTAATATTTTGTGACAAAAATCATTCATGAACCTACATTTTATTCTAGGATTTAAAAATCTAGATACATTCATGTAACATAGTAGCCTCTGACAAAATTTGATACATGTAAATATTGAATTATTGGGCACACAGGATAAACCGGTGTGTTGGCTCAGTCAGTTGAGCGTCCGCCTCACAACCGGGAGGTCGTGGGTTCGAACCCTGGCCGCATAATACCAAAAGACGTTTAAAGACTGGAGTTGCTGCTACCTTGTTTGGCGTTCAATAATAAGGGGATAGAGAAACGTCAATCTGGCGCTGCTCAGTGGCTGCCGGGCTCACGACCAATTGGACAAAAAATAATTTCCATTTTCGGTTTAATAAAATTTAGAGTGGACTATAAAAGATTATTATTATTATTATTATTAAAGGTCATACCTGTACGTGGCATTGCTCTAGCTATATGATTTTGAGACAGGCTTTATGAAGCCAAAGGTTTCAAACAAATTTTAAGGATATACACAGAATAAGAACAAATTTTTGTTAAAGCCCTAGTGCCAAATATGTGGCCGGTACATATAAATGCATATTTTGTTTATTTATTTGTTTTAATTACTATTTCTATTCATTTTAGAGTTGCATTCCAGTTGACTTAATGGCAGGTGATTTTGATCCAGCTAATTCTAGTCTTCCTCAGCAGCCGTTCCATCGTTGTATGTTCCCACTGTCTAGTGTCTATTCAACATTCAACTCAGTGACCAATCCTTATGAGGCTAAGATTGCAGGAATAAGGTAGGCTGTGTNGTATCGGTTTAGGCAGTTCTTTTCTAGAGGATGCTTGTCTAGGGGTAGGTATCCTTGAGGGATAGTTTGTAGTTTGGATGGCATGACTTGAAAAAGACTTTTTACATCGATTGACAGGCCACTTGCAAAGAATTGCCCACTTTTATCTCAGGAAACCCAATGAGGGTTTTGGTTAAAAAAGCATGAACACATATCACACAAAAGTGGTACCAAATGATTTGGGATAAAACACTCTTTAATTAGATGTATAATAATTTACTGTTCATAAATGATTTTTGTCTCGCCTGCGTAGCAAATAAGCGAGACATACATGTAGGCGCCGCTTTTCCGGTGACGCTTTTCCGGTGACGGCGGTGGCGGTGGCGGCGGCGGCGCCAACATCAAAAACTTAACACAAGGTTAAGTTTTTGAATTTTTGATATAATTTTGAAAGTATAAGTCCTTAGTCAATGAAACTTGGACTATAGGGTTATCAAGTATCCCCAATCATGTGAGTAGAATTTCAGGACACAAAGTCAAGGTCAAAGGTCATTTTAGGTCAACAAACTCAGACTTTTTGTGGCATCAACATCAAAATTTTATATTTGTTGCTTATTTTCAAAAGTGTTTTTTCAAATTCCATGAATCTTGTAAGCAAGGGTTATCAAGGCTCACAAGTCGTATGACAAACATTCCAGGTCACTAGGTCAAATGTCATTTTAGGTCAGTAGACTTGGATTATGTTTTCACATCTTAATATGAGAATAAATAATCAACTTTTGTTATTTGTTCATGATTCTTAATCAATATTCACTTCAAAATGCTGATTATATTCAGAGGATTTCATTTTTTGGGATCTGCTAATGGGCCACACTGCCATAAATAATGTTCCAACCTCAATTTTTCATCATATTGAATTGCGTAATGCAGGCGAGACAACCGAGAGCATTTTCCTTGTTAAAATAATTAGCAATTTTCTAGGATGTTCACTTTTTTTTGACTCACACGGAATACTGTGACTTCTCTATCTTTCATTTACACAGCATGCTACCCATTCTACGACCGAGATCCTTTTATCATCAAGGAATGTCCAGCCATCTACTTTGCAGGAAACCAACCAAGATTCCAGACCAAGAAATTGACAGGTCAGTTCGTCTCTAACAAGTAGCTTAATAGGGCCTAACCAAACAAGATGGTGTTTGCCCTTTGCGACCGACCCAAAAATCTTCAGTTGGTTTTCCAATTTGAAATATCAAAGCATTCAAAACCGAGACATATCAGCCCAAAGAGGGAGATAAAAAAGAAGGAAAAAAAAGTTTTAATTCTGACCGACCAACCCATGTTTTGACACCTAAAGGGCAATGCAACATCTCTTTTTGTTAGGCCTTAATGGCATAACTTATGTGCCAAGTTTTATACATATACAGTGCCTGAACTATCCAGACTTAATGTTTTCTCCAGGTCCTTGCTCTGTAGCAGTTATGTAGATATGAAAGCAATACACTGTTGTAGACCTGTTTAAAGATATTTTCATTACGCATGGTATGCATACAGGTCAGAATAACTAGGCACACTTGTTTGTTTTTAATGCATTAAAATAATTGTTCACTTAGTGAACTACATCATAGTTTTTATCTAATCGTCTTCTTTACAATGAAATTGTTTTTGTTTCATTATGTTTGAGCTTGTAACCTATACAGTCATGCCTTCCCCATCAGAACTGTTTATTGTACACAAGTCATGTATCAGTACGACTCCAAGTCAGCAAATGACCTTTCAACTTTGCAAATGACCTTTCAACTTCCTTCCATTAGGATCCTGTGATCAGGAGGTCCTGCTTGTGACTGTGCCTAGCTTCCAAGAGACCAAGTCATGCGTGATCATCAACCTCAGAACCATGGATTGTAAACCACTCATCTTCTCAGCCAACATCTCATCCAGCTGAACATACATGCATCACATTCTTTCTATGCTGATTCAAGTCTCAACGATATTTGCTTTCCTAGCGGGAAGTACTAAGGAAAGGGAACCAGGGGCTGGTTAATCCAAACTATCATAAGTCTAAGTTCTAGACATCTCACTGAAACCTCTTGTAAATGATCATGTTTCTTTGCTATGTCCACATGATTATTGAGATTCCGATGTGATGGTTTTGAGATACGGGCCCCATCACCCTCAGAACCAGGGACTTTCAGCCCCTGTATATTTCTCAGCCAACCTCGCATTCAACTGAAAATATATCACATCCTGTGCTGGTTCAAGTCGTAATAATATTCTAATTCCTACTGGGTACTGCTGGGGTAGAGCGAGCCAGTTGCTGGTTTCTCAAAACCTTAATAAGTTTGTGCACATCTCATTGAGATGTATTGTAAATTATCATATTTCTATGAGATGTCCACAAACTAATGACGGTTATAAGTTATACTGGCCCCCAGGAAGTTGTGAGATCAGCAACCTCAGTACCAGGGATTTCAGCCTGTTGTATCTGCTGAGCCAAACCGATCATCCAACTGATCAATGTCGATTTATAGCACGAGAATGCGAGAATGATAGTACATGCAATTTATACAGCTTGTTAGGGGAAACAAGGACTACATGATCCTAAATATCACAACCAAACTGTTAGCCTCCTATGTCCTTAAAGCTAACATTTCATCCAGCTGAAAATCCTTTCACGTACCTGTGCATGAGGGGCCTGTCTTTAAGAAATGTTGAATATGACATCATGTTCAACTTTGCAGTTGCAGAACTATTTAAATGGGTTGTGGAATTCAAAATTGATGAAGAACTTAGTTCAGTTCAATTATGCATGAGAAAACCTGGACCCGTCTTCTGGAGGACAGGATGTTTGCTACTTCTTGTCTCACAATACTAGACATTAAAACGAAGGGTTCTACATGTATGCGTTTGCCAGGTTACATGAATTGTTGGCATTCTGGGGCTGAGATCCAAGAGGATATAAGGTCCCCTATTAACCTGAACTTTTTAAGGGTCAGATATTTCACTTCATGTGTAATCTGAATGATGTCTGATTATGGACTTCGTAATTTTCAAATGCATTTTGTGACAACTGAATAGGATAGCAATCTCTACAGTGATTTTAGGTTATGACCATTTAAAAACCCCAAGGCTTATCTAATAAGGCCATGACCCTGAATCTAAAAATCAAACCATTGTCCTACATGTGTGTCTTTGTCAAAATGATCCCCAAGCAAGTGCCATAGAAGTAATATATTATTATTTAATTACCATTTGCAAAATGTGAGAGTTGAACCTTTTATTCTGTGTGATTCCCATGATGTTCATATTGGTTTGTTTTTATGGTACTGTTCTAAACAGTTTTTTTAATGCGAAACAAACTATTAAAATTGCTGTATGCCAACCTACATCTCTTCAACTAATAGAATTCAAGATACATGTGAAATGAGTTACATGTTATGACATTGATCAACCATTAAAAGATTTTATGCAGTTTTTCACCATGATTTATGGAACTGAAACATTATTTCAAAGCTTAATTATGTGAATTGCTTTGATAAATAAGCATTTAACTTTATATGTGAAGTAAACTACTTTTGAAAAACTGGTCAGGCAGATAAACAAGTTCAAAATGGTAGATGGATCAAGTTGTTTTCCTTGTACATGTAAAAAAAACAAAATGCCTTGCCGGATCAGCACATTCTGTATAAAGCTTATTTGTATAATAAAAACATTGCAAAACAAATAGAATTGTTTATTTGTCTAGAGTCTTCTATTGTAGTTTACACAATACTGAATATATATGGATTTATTATTTTGATTGTGCCTCTGTAATATAAAATAACTTTTCTACAGACATAAACATGACATAGTGAATAAATATCATCCTCATAAACGGTACGCTTCTGTTTAAATGCCAAATGAAACAAGAAATGGACGACAGAAAGAAAACAGTTTGGGGTCAAACTACTTTTATCTATCATACAATTAAAAACAAATTTTATTATCCATACTAGAGATTCTGAAACTTGGTATCTCACACTATGTATACAGCTAGCGGTGTTTAAAATGTGCAACATAATTCATCCAGTAATATAAATTGGCCATTAGCGTAACTGGCAATGGGCTGGCAACATTAAAGAGCCAAAAACTGACAGGAATGATTATAGCCTCATATTAGTTCTCCATGTTGCTGAGGGGCAATGNAGTTACTGCTAATCACACCAGTATAGTATTTAATCTGTAAAAATGAATGAAACCTTTTTACAATGTCACAATACTACGTACATGTATTATTGCTACCTTGCAACTACCGTTAATTTTCCAAATCTCTTGGTATATAAAATTCACATACAGTGTAAATAAAAGATATTTAAAAAAACAAAGACTTTAAATTTATTTACAGGTTGTGGGAGGATTGATTTATGTACACTATACAATCGGATACAGTATTTATAAACAAATAACCATTTTTTTTCTTTGCTATGTAAACATTGCTCATATTAAACTTATTAGATTTAATCTGAAAAGTGAGTAAACCTTTTACATGAAGGTCATGTCTTTGTTTGGAAAACTAATTATGACATGTGAACAGTTCAGCTGTACAAAACATTCACATAAATGTGGAAATGTGCATCTCCTAGAGGTAACTGAATATTTCATCCATTTCAAATGTGAGGTAAATATATATATATATATTATTTACAATTTATTTATATATATAACAAATGACTAGGAATTTGGCACTTGGTTAAGACTACATGATACTATTTTTGTATGTCAACACATAGATACCGGTAGATACAAAGACAATTATGAATGTACATGTGGATATTTTGTTGAACACTATATGAAAAATGATGTTTTTGGTGTAATATACAAAACATATAAAATCAACCCAGGAGGAAAACCTCCCAGTGTTACGTTACAAATAAAACTGTTTGCTAACATTGCTTTTATTACCAAAATGTGATAAAATCTTGATCAAATGAAATCGTTCAGATTCTGTTCCTAATCCATCAAATCCTCTCTTACAAACGTTAAAAAAGAATATATATACACTATAATACTGGATGTTTACTAAATTTGTAATCACTACACACGTATGGCCATAATTATAAGAAGATCTAACTTTGTTATCTTGACCTTTTCTCTGGTCTTCCTACAAAGCATAAGACTCACAATTTTCAGATTTTAAAATATGTTCGATAGACTGGAAATGGCTTAAAAAGGGAGAAAAGACAAGCTATTACAAACCTACAATGATTAAAATCTATTTCTCAGCACAGCTGGGCAAAGATTTATCATAACATTTGGTATGAAACGTTAACAAAAAGTCACATTCTTCTAGGATATGAAATATAACTCACAAATTCAGAAGTCCATTTTTACATATCAAGACATCAAACAATGTTGATTTTATCACAAAAGAGCTTAAGACAAATATACTTTTTTCTCTCAAAGAGAGTCACTTTTTGCTATAAGAAAATAAAGAGGAATGTTATGTATGTTGGAATGTGGATTGCAACCTAACGGCTGTGAGAATGTCTCAATATTTCATTTCATGAACATTAGATTAAATATTAACTAAACGGTCAGTATATTCATGAATAAGAATTAATGTTACCAAAACATAAATTGAATGAACGTGAAATCTTTCAGAAATAAAGAACTATCATACAAATGGAGAAAGCTTTTCAACTTTCTCACCCTAAAAAATCAAAACCTTTGATAAGATAGAGATCTTCAAATTTCACAGGAGAAATGGTTTTGAAGCAACTATCATTAGTGAAAATAAATACATTTCTTTTAAATTTGTTGTGAAGATTAGAGGCAACTGCTTCATATAACTTTGCCTCCTGTATAATCGTCTTAAACTAAGCGGTCGAGTTTGGTGGATAGTCCATCAATAGTTCTTGTGAGATGTACTAGACGGCCACCTCCTTCGTTTATTCACCTTCTGATCTGACAAGTATCTTTATATAGGAGAAGGTATGGAGTAGCTGCAGAGTCGTTTCCTTGTAGAGGATTCAGAAGTGATTCAAAGTCTTCATCAGACAGGACCTGCACTCGATCATCATCAAATTTAGCCCAAGACTCTTTCCCAGGACACTGGTCTAGAGCTGGTAGGTCTGCATCACAAGCTTGAGATTCTAATGGGGGAGAGAAAAACAACATTTACATGTAATTGCACAGTTCCACAAGAATAATTGTCAAGGTAGATTAGCAATAGTCAAGTTCACCATTGATATTGCTGATTTTGCTGGCAATTCAATGATTTAGGAATATTTGCAGGAAATAAAATACTTCTAATTTACTTAAGGAATATATGAAAATCTAACCTCCCCTGACCCCTTCCCAAAGTCATATTGCCAGGCACATTGGCTTCTTTTAAAGACTTTTTTTTACAAGACTTACAATAATATATATTTTATATTGAATGATCAAAATCAACAATCAATATTACTCACAAAATAATGACCATTAAAAAATAATAAAACTAGATGGAATTTTGACTGCGCGCAGTCGAAAATGATGCCTCCACCATAGAGCAATTTTTAAAATTCAAGTTGATTGTAATCCATCTCTCGGTTTTTTAATGATAATGCACTCACAAGCTATTAATAGGCATACATAATGAGCCCACATGACCTTTGACTTGATGACCCTAAAATCTAATCAGTTCGTTGGCTCTGCAAGATACATATACATGTCATGAGTTTGATGGTAATCTGTATATTGGTTCTCATGATAATGCGATCACAAGCTATTTGTGCATACATAAT
>BEXV01002334.1:16909-29519 GCA_003118195.1 Hemicentrotus pulcherrimus
TTGAATTGGGGTTCTTACATTGCCCCCCCCCCCCTTTAAGATTAATCTGGTTATTGTTTTGTGATGTTTAATGGAGGAGAAAAACACCAACATGGTGTTGGCATGTTAATCAAGAAAAATCTCGAGAAACACATTATAGGCTACTGGACATTAAATGAGAGAATGATGTTAATGAAGCTGAAAGCTAAACCATTTAACCTAGCAGTAATTCAAGTGTATGCCCCAACCAGCGATTACAGTGATGAACAAGTAGAAAAATAACTGAAATGCTAAAACATTGTAAATCAACAGAAGTTCTCATCGTGATAGGTGATTGGAACGCTAAAGTCGGAGAGGGTAAGGATGGACGGATCGTTGGACAATATGGATTAGGCCATCGTAATGAACGGGATGATCGACTTGTTCAGTACTGTAAGGAACATGATGTAGTGATAACAAACACCGTTTACCAACAACATAAAAGAAGAACCCTCACATGGAAAAGCCCAGGAGATGTTTATAGAAATCAGATCAGAAAACTACATTCTAATAAAGAACAGGTTCAAGAATATTGTATCAAGCAGGAAAAGACATGCTCAGGGGCTGTCATAGATTCTGATCACAACCCGGCGATTGCAGAAGTTGAAATAAAGCTAAAGAATTCATCCCAGAACAAAAAGAATATCTCTTCCGGATGTCACAGCTCTAAATAAAACAGACATAACAGAGAAATACCTAATGGAAGTTAGAAATAGATATAATTGTCTAGTCACAGAAGAAATAGAACAAACAAATAATGACGTAAATGACATTGAGAAACTAGAAGTGGATTAGAAATGCCTGAAAAAAGTATTCAGCATGGAAACAAGACACTACCAATTGAAAAGACACCAGCAAAACAACCATGGATGACAGAAAAGATTCTGAACTTGATGCAGAAGAGGCAAAAGCAAGTCAGAAACTCCAAATCATACAGAGACATCAATGATTAAATTGATAATGAAAGTAAAAGAGCAAAAGAAGAATGGCTAACTAAAAACTGTGTTAGAATTGAACATTTCTCCAAGAAAAACCAAACAAATGAAATGCACAGAGAAATCGAACATTTTTAGAAGAAGAAAAACAAGGCAGCAAGTGGATGTATCAAGAACAAGGATGGAACGTCTTCCCTCTTTGAAAAAGATGATATTAAACAAAGATGGGAAGAATATATCCAAGACCTATTTGACGATAATAGAGGTCCAGCACTTCCAATTACTGACAACGAGGGTCCAAGTGTACTTGAATCAGAAACAAGCTCTGCATTCACTGTGAACTTCTTAATCTAAAGGCCC
This sequence comes from Hemicentrotus pulcherrimus, assembly GCA_003118195.1. Lineage (NCBI taxonomy): Eukaryota > Metazoa > Echinodermata > Echinoidea > Camarodonta > Strongylocentrotidae > Hemicentrotus > Hemicentrotus pulcherrimus. The sequence continues at coordinate 18,223 of BEXV01002334.1, forward strand.
AGATGGGGTAACACGGGAAGAAATTGTGGCCTTAAAAGAATTTGGGATTGAACATTTGACTAGTATTTGCCAAATGATAAACAATACAGGGCATATTCCTGAAGATCTGAAAAAGTCGATATTTGTGCCAATTCCAAAGAAGCCTAAGGCAAGTGTATGTGACAATTTCCGGACAATTAGCCTTACGAGCCATGTAACCAAGTTGCTCTTAAAGCTCATTCTCAACAGAATAAAAATTCAAATTGACAATGAAGTAGGTAGGGAACAGTTTGGTTTTTAGACCCCAAAGTGGTACTAGAGAAGCAATATTCTGTATGAGAATGTTGACAGAAAGGTATTTTGCCGTAAATAAAGAAATATATGTGTGCTTTATTGACTACTCTAAAGCATCCGACAAAAGTCATCACGACAAATTGAAAGCTTACAAAAAATTAATCTAGATGGGAAGACCATATCTAAACTTTACAGAGAGCAGACAGCTGCCATCAAGATTAACAATGAAATTACAGGTTACACACAATTCAAAAGAGGAGTAGATAGGGGTGCGTAATTTTCCCATCTCTGTTCAACTTGTGCACAGAGTTGTTTTTTAGAGAAATTTCAGATATGAAATGTGTTAGTATTGGGGGTGTGAATATTAATAATTTACGTAATGCTGATGACACTGTAGTTTGCGCTGAGAATGAAGCAGATTTCGAACATGTATTGGATATTGTTAAAGTCAAAAGTGAAGAGTTTGGTCTAAGTATCATTGTCAAGAAAACTAAGTCAATGATTTTTAGTAGAACAGAGAATAAGCCAAAATATGTTTGAAACTCGATGGAGATATCATTGAGCAAGTCAGTAATTACATCTACTGAGAACAAAAACATCACAGATGATGCCAGATGCGAAGCAGAAATAAAAGGAAGAATAGAAATTGCTCGGAATACATTTCTGGTTTTGAAAGGATTTTTCACAAATAGAAAGGTAAAATTTACGCTTAGGCTAAGACTAGTAAACTTGTATGTATGGTCTGTCCTATTGTATGGAGCAGAAACATGGACAATAAACAAGGCCATGGAAAAAAAGAATAACATCTTTTGAAATGTGGATCTACAGAAGAATGATGAAAATATCATGTAAACGAATAAAAACTAACAAAGAGATATTGCACATGGCAAACAAATTGCACTAGTATTATTAGTTAAGGAGAAAAAGATCAAATACTTTGGTCACGTTAAAAGTTATCATTAGATGCAGATTATACGCCTGTAAAATTCATGTTAAAATTTTTAAAGTTGCAATCCGTCAAACACAGATTGAAATACAACTATCAAGTACTTATGTATAAAATCCTGAATAATCTTGCTCCTGTTCATCTAAAACAAGCTCTATCTCAAAGTGCTAACCCGTATCCGACGATCTCAGTTTCAATGCATCAATTGTACCTTGCCAAACCCAGAACCGATGTAAAAAAAAAAAAAAAACAGACCTTCTCGTACACAGCAGCAAAGTTATTCAACTCACTACCCATACTTACCAAATGTTCCGCTTTACTACCCATTTGTATACAGAATATCCGTGAAATTCAAGTGAGTTGATTTTGCGTGCGCTCACATGAAGTATTACTACCACCCGCTCTCTCTCTCTCTCTCGCTCTTTCGTTTAATCTCTCTCTTCATTCTCATTTAATTTCCTATTTGTATAAAACGTTTTATAGTTTGTTTATATTATGTTTTTTTAAAAATATATTATTACATATTTTGTGTATTTGTACATGTATTGTAAGATATTTGAAATGTAAGTTGTTTGTGACAGCAGGGCTACCTTGTAAAGCAGAATGGGACTACCCTGCTTTTTATAAAGAAAACATGAATAAATAAATAAATAAAAGGCACCAAACCCTCTTAAAGGATGTATTGACAGGAAGAGTGGAAGGATGTAGACCTAGAGGGAGACCAAAATTCAACTGGGAAGAGAATGTCAAGAACCGGAGTGCACTAAAACTGCAAGAGTGCACCAGAATGGCAGAAGAAACGTAGTGAAATGAAGAGATGTTGCAATCAACCCCCGAACCGGGAGAAGATACTGAGATAGATAGAGAGTTTAATGATTACATCTCGGACATTTTGTTAACAATTACACCATGTATTACACAAATGTTCAAATAAAGGCGAAATTGATGCATTTGCAAGAAGCTTTAGTCCCTCCAAAGGTAAGTATCTTTTTGAACGACTAAGTAAATCCTTGACCCTATTTTTTTAAACTTGTTTTTAGCACGTGTTTTTTTCCAGCTCAATGTCGGATCTAGCCAGACTTCTAAGTTTGTATAGGTTTAAACCTGAGAGATTTGGTGTTGCTCTAGTTGAATGCAAGTAGATTTTTCAAGTTTAGCTAATTTCATTTGTAAACCAAATGACATAAATTCTGTTGTGGCTTAATGCCAGATTGTTTTCTTTTACCCACTCATAAACAAATTTCAAATCAAAGTTCAAGGCCGATTCATTGTCCTCACTTTTTTGCTACTAAAAACATTACATCATCGTCTGCATATAATATCTCTTGGCATTTGGATACTAAGTTAGGAGGATCATTCACTATGACACTAAACAATAGCGGACCTGAGTTGGCGCCTTTTGGTACGCCTGACACAGTCGTACCCCAGTCTGATTGAAATTTTCCAAGTACAAATTTTTGTTTCCGATCACTCAAGAATTCCATGAACCAATTGATTTCTTGACCCAGTATACCGTACTTACAAATCTTTTCTAACAGTATTTGACAGTCTAAAGAGTCGAAAGCCTTGCTACAACTTCAGAATTTCCTGAGTAAAGCTATATTTCACCGAGCCAATAGGATACTCATCCCCCCCAAAAAAGACAGCAAATAAAAGGAAGAAACGAAGTGCTTAGGAGCCAGAACTAATATTTCGAAAGCAAGATTGGTTTTGATCGTCGGTTTGAAGATTAAATTAATCATCTTTCAAGTCGATTGATTAANAAAAGTAGCATGTGAGCAGTAAGATAGTCGTCCTTAAAATTGTCATTAAGCTGAGACCGTATTGAACTAAGGAGGCATTATAATATTATTGGTGAATCTATGACCTTCATTTATTAGTACATTTGACATCACTTTCAGTTTCCATCGTACTGGAGGGGGGAAATCCTTTTTGAAAGTGCCGATTTGATATCATCTGATGCGATATTTTTTGGTTTCATCATACTTATGTATATCATTATAAAGGAAGGATAAGTGCATTACAGATAGGTGCATTGGTAACAACCTACCCCCTAACCAAGTGCCTAGTTCTTTTTTTTAAAAATTCTTATGTATAATTAACCTACATTGTTCAAGTCCATTTATTCATGGTTTTTACCCCGTGTCATATTCGGTTTCATCGCAGCCTCAAGTCTTTCATTTTAACTCTTAGGAACTGAAGCAGCCTTTTGAAGCGTTTTCCTACCGGTTTCGCTCAAGTTTTTTTTTTATTGTCCTCACACGAGACATGATATCCATCAAGGTCTACATCTTTCCCCTCGTTATACACGTCCGTTGTACGCGTTGTAAACAATGTTCATGTCGATGTACTCATGTCCATCGATTTATCGTTACGAAATTGATCAGCCGTTGCTGCATTCAGGTTTTTTTTTTAAAAATTTAAAAAGGAATTCAGTCGAGATTATCTGATTTAGGGAAATGTTGAACATGCATTACTTTAAGAAATGTCGTCAACAGCTGACATCACATCGTCGGTAGGACATATTGCATCAGACGTGACAAAATGGCAATAGGCAGCCAAATCTATAAAAACACAAGTAGACAAAAACAATTTCATAAACCATGCAAGAAGTGAGGCATCAGATTAATACTAAGAGTACAATGACAATTCATTGTGAATGTAGCGAATTTGGGGTTTTGCCAGGGTTTGTAGAAGGCTGCAAAGGATTGAAAAAGGTTGCAAAAAAGTTCGCAAACTTTCTTGTCGCAAAGAATGTTTGAACATGTTTAAAATTTCTTTACGAATGTATTATTGCGCCCACATTTGCGAGCGTTAGCAAAACAGTCCTTACCTTTCGCAAAACAGTCGTGAACCTTTGCAAACGATTTTAAGACAGTGTCGATGTAGTTATTTTTGATTCGCCAATGCTAGTAACCATTATAACATAATGCTCCTATATAAAATCGACCGATTGAGTACCAGAAGTTAACAAAGGGTTTCCAAACATTCACAAATAGTGACAAAGGATTGGCAAAAATGTGCTAATTTTCGCAAAAACTGTCGCTCAAATGTTGCATATTGTCGCTAAACATCGCTAAAGTCTTTACATGAAACAGGGACGAACCCTGACTTTCGCCAAATTACTTCAGAAAAGTTGGCAAATCTAAATTCGGAACATTCGTAAGCATTTGCCACTCAGTGAGATACCCCCTATAACGTTTGCGATCTTTGAGGCTGCTTTCTGTCCCATTGCACTCAATTAGTTATAGTTTGGGTTAAACTGTGACAATATCTTTCTACAAAATGGAAACATACTCCCATGTTAGTCATCCTATAGGACTTATTCGAATGTTCGTATCCATATCAGAAGTCCTATTTTGGACAATGTATCTTTGGTGCATCTTTTTAATACTACACATAGTGTTGCAATACATACTTTGTCTTTGTATCGTCAATTCGTATATAATTTATAATTGTTGGCAAGATCCCCCTTTCTCCCTTCCCACTTCTCTACTTCTTGTCTCTCTCACTCTCTTTCTTCCTCTTTCTCTCTCTCTCTCTCTCTCTCTCTTTGTCCCTTTCCTCTCTATCTTGTTTTCCTTTTCTTTATCTTTCTATCTTTTCTGCTCTTTCTCTTCACTAAATCTCTCGGTCTCTTATCTTTATTTTCTTCACTTCCCTCCTCTCTCCGCCTCTCTCTCTTTTACTCTCTCTTTCTATTTGTAAACCTTTTCCCTTTACACCTTTCCCTTCTTTCTTCCTCACTTTCATATTTTATTTAGGTACATATTTCCCTTTTCCTTCTTGTTCATATCTTTGCTTTTATTATTTAGTACAAAATTGAGGATTAATATGTGACATATACGTGTACTTGTAATTATGTAAATGATACTGTTTTTAATTGTACACTTGTTTTTAAAATACAATGCATATCCATGTGCAATTCAGTATAATAAATGCGATACATGATTCAATAAATACCATACCATACCATGAAGACGCATGAATCAAACTAAAAGAAGTATCTTTCGAAAATTCATTTTGACCAAACAGAATTCACTTCCTAAATACACGTATTGTTTATACTTATTTTATATTTTTGAGCTACAAAGATCCCTATAAAAACTTTCGGATAGGAACATTTAATACTGGTATTATGATGTATCTGTATCTGGAAAGAGAAGAAGTGTAATCAACGTACACTATATATATTTTCATATGTAATATTCACTTCGGGTTCTCCGGTAATTCCTAACGAATAACGATATTCAATACAATTATTTTGTTCAATGAAATATTGGATATATAGATGCAATAGAAAGTCTGTAATGTTGTATTTGGGTGATTTAAAAAGAGAACTGTTCAAATTTATGGATTTTTGAAAAATAATTTGGTCATCAGTCGTACTATGAATTGAATATGTATTGAATTATTTCAAGGTGAATTCCAACTGTATTTTTAACAATGTCATGTTTAATTTTGGAATCGATAAGAAAAACTATGGAGAAAAAAACAAAAACAAAAATCAATCACATTATGATTATGTACGTCTGGGGACCGACCGCTAACGAAACCATCCAAAATATGTGACTCAGTTCTGAACCAGGTTCCACCTGAGCCAGTTTGTAGACTAAGGTAGAGGTCGAGCTGTCCAATTTAAAGTACCACCAGAAAAAACTAACATCATCCTAACTTCTCGATTGATATTTTTTTTGATAAGAAATACAACATAGAGTCAGCAATTGCTATATTCTCATTATACACTCCACTGGGCTTAATTCCGTTTGACTTTCAACATATTCACCAATATAGCACAATCAATGTACAAACATTATGGAATAGGGAAAAGGTGAAGAAGCTGACAAAAACCAGATACCAAGTAAGGGAACTTGGGTCACGCGACCAACAGGGAGTAAGAAATCAAACCGATAGTCCCAGCTTCATAGGATTACGGGTTCCATTAAACAACCTCTAGCCAATCATAGGCTCTCCTTGCCATCCGGCAAACCGCTTCCCCATGTTATCAAGAACAAGATCAATTATTATTAAAAAAAAAAAAAAAGCATTAACAAACTTCAACCCCAATGGAATATGCAATGTATATACCATGTGAGTCAAACAAAGTTTACACCTAGAAAATGGCTAATTATTGTTAAAATAATCTGTGAACAGTAAATTATTATACATCTTATAAAATAATGTTTTATCCCAAATCATACGGTATAATTTTTGTGTGGTAAGTGTTCACGCTTGGATGAACATGAGTCACTGTTTGCGAGAGTGCAAAAATTGCCAAAGTGATGCCTACAGCATGTATTGTGTTGGGATTAACGGAGTGAGAGAATGGAATGAATGTATCAAATAAAATGCATTGCATATGCTTTTTGTAGAAGCAAAGTCACACACACACAAGCCCGCACAAATGTTCTTGATATTCGATATTTGATATGTGTGGCATGATTAATTTTGTTAGGGATGTTATTTGGATCTGCAAAGACGGAATTAACGCCTAAATCCCAATTGTTTTATTCAAACATCCCACACGCAACCTTGGCGCAAATCGATTTTTGCACTCTCGCAAAAATGCCTCATGACCATCTAAGCATGAACACATACACAATAATAATAATAATAATAATAATAATAATAATAATAATAATAATAATAATAATAATAATAGTGGGTTCTTGTATAGCGCTCATGTCAGTCACGATACCAAATGATACCAAGTGATTTGGGATAAAAACACTCTTTCATAAGATGTATTACCATTAACTGTTCATGGATGATTTTTAAAATAATGAGCAATCTTCTAGGTGTTAACTTTTTTTTGACTCACACTGTATAAACACATAACACAATAGAATACTTTAATTATAATGGGAGAGCCTGACAACGACTACTGGGAGCCTGCTGTCTTTTCCGTATGAATGTTTGAGAATTTTTTTTCTCTCGTTTCATTCAGGAAAACCCCGCATGGTCCAGGGTTAAAAATCATAATTAAAACTCAACGAGAATACAAAATCTGGGAAACATTGATGAACCAAGTCGTAACATAACACAAAGCATTTCCATTGTAATTAAAATTTGTAATGCACAAGCTAGAGTGATTCAAACACACAATAATTGATGCCACGCCCTAGATTCCGTGGCGGAAGCTCGCACACGTGTACAACCAGCCTATGCAAATAACATTCTACCGGGGCCAACCAACATTTTGGCACTACCTGCGAATATATTCTAACATTCATAACAACAAATCTAGGCATTTCTAGCCAAACCATACGACATTTCGGCCTTACGTACGAGCCAGTAGTTTATAATGAATTATTTATTCCAAAACATTAAACCATTTCAAGACCTAATCCACCATCCAATCGATACTACCAGTTATTAACACTAACATTACGTCCATCACTGGCGGATCAAGGGGGGGGGGGGAGGTTTTCACATTTNGATTCATAGGATTCTGGGAGTCATCCCAAAATTGCCCTCAATTTTTTTTTTGAGATTGGAAATCAAGGGACAATTAAACTGAATAGAAACTGCGCTTCAAAATGATCACGAAGTTCCTCAAAAAAGTTTTTTTTTAATCGTTGAGTGACCGGTTTTACCATACTCAGTTCCCCTAGTAGACTGTAGCTCCATTCATAAATATCTTGATTATCAGATAGATCATTGGCTTGTAAAAGTCATGGGATTCCTGATTGACATAAATGTTTATAATTATGATTGCAGCATGAGCTAAATCCAGTGTCTTGTATAGAATATCAGGCAAAGATATCCAATTCCTTTAATCTTTAGTTAAATTTTGAATACTAAAAATAACGATTACTGGATCAAGAGTAATCGATACGTCTTAGGTTATATTTTCTTTCAATTTTATATATCAATAATAATTTCATATGTAGTCACTTTACAGAAACAGAATGTTTTAAGCGCCCTCGAAGAATTAAGTATCCCAAGATGGCAATCCAATATTCAAATGTGCATCTTCTTTTGTTATCTTCATGTATCAAATTAAAACCCAACTATCACATACCGTATCTGTGATTCTTGATTTACGCTCCTCTGTATTTTTAAAACTTGTTTTTCTCTCTCCCTCCCTTTTCCCCTTTTACCCGTGGCAAAATTCTTTCCCTCATGTTTGTATTATTATGTATCCATTGAGGGTAGTCATGTTATTAAGCTTTGCTCATTGAGCTTTGCTTACTTTGTCAACCCTCCTATTTAATGTTGTCGAGTAGTTACAGCCAGCCATACTTTATTCTAGATATACTCTTGTAAAATTAACAATGATTTGTTGAATTTTTTTTTTTTTTATATATTTGTAAATATGCAAAAGAAACAAAAATGAAACAGAAATGAATAAATCAAATCAAATAAAAAATATCATTCATTAACACACATGTTTGTATTATAATTAATTTTCATTCTAAGTATGATCGCCTGCAAAAATGGGGTTCACGAACAAAAATAATTATTACAAAAAAAACATTTGAGAGCAGTTTTGTTAAAACACAATGTATTTTAGAAAGGAAGTAATAACAGAATCAGTCGTATTTTAAAGTGTGTAATCTTGTTTATTCATATTTTATACATTATTCATCGGCAACAGATCAAGATAAATCGTTTTTTTTATCTCGTTGTAGTTTATAAAAGTAAAATGAACTATGATGATAATACTCTATGAATCGATCACTATTCTCTTGATGTGTGGCGATTTATTGTGATGTGGTCTGTTCTTGCTTTCTATGAGTATAATACAAGGCTGTAGTTTTAGATGAATGTGCATATAATACAATCATGGAAAGCAATTAGACAAATTCTCACGTTTCAAGGCGATGTCTTTAACTAATCATATAAACTTCTTCATCCCCTACATATTGAATTTATGTAATGTATTCAGTGCTAGCAACAAAATTATCCCATTGGGTATCCATCTGATCCCTTCTTTGGGAATAGCAATGTAAACAGAATATCATTATCAATAATATCATTGTTACATGTTCTACACTCTGAGAACGTTTTAGAGAAATAAATCCAAGACAATTCGCCAGGATGCGATCACTAATCTCTACATCCACAATTAAGTGAGTAATACTAATGTTTATATTGTGAGAACGCTAGGAATGATTTAGAGAACCTGATTTTATAGGTATATGTTAACATCGGTGCCATGCCAGTCCAGAATCTGGCCTATATAATTTTGATCTCTACCACACCAACGCTACCTCTCCCTATTTACTTGCTACCAACCGAGGATGGCGTGATCATTAAATTAGGACGCCCGGCTGGGCTGGTGAGCATAATTATGAGTTTGTTGATAACGCCATCTTTGACGTCTTTAATCAAGTGTGAAGGGAAATAATAAAGGACATTCTGGACTAGTGTCATGCTTGAAAGCGTACACTTGCACACACATACTGTACCCCTACCCACGCACACTCAAATGCACATACACATGCACACATACACACGCTCTGACTCTACCACACACACCCACGTAATTAAGGTACTGCTGCATAATCAATGCATGAATAATCCTTTTAATTCATTTGGGGAGAGTGGGTTTACAACATAGTTTGTCAAAAAATAACACTATGAACCGACTGAGCACCTAAAACAAAGTGTATGTATTACGCAGAAATAAGTTGTTTAACGACTTGTTAAAATAGTCTATGTTTATTTCGTGTCAAAGCGGACCACTCCGTTTCCATAACCTCACAGAGCAGCTGGTGATATATATTAAATATCAACATGACGATTGTAATTTTATTAGATTAACTTGTTTTCTAACAGTATTTTTTGTTAGCATACTTACATCGTTCAGATAAAAATGACACTACGTTCAGTAAATTGTTATGATTACTACAAAAGTATCCGATTACCTATATTTGCAGAATACATCTATTCTTTCCTTTGTGATTCTTTTTCTAAAGTTCCGCGTGATATCTGACCAAGTGCTAAGCAATTGTGATGTTGGTGTAATCGGGAATAATATCGTATTACATATCTGGCGATGACCTTGCCACTTTGTGTTTGTCATCACCAAGTGATACGCCAGTCACTGCCAGTTTAGCATTTACCGGAACTTTCGCCTGGTGTGTTGAGATTGTAGAATCATGACTTCAATCAGGATCTATGTATTCATCTGCAGAAAGCTCCTCATAAACAGTCGTCATCTCCCTTTATTCATGTAGCTCAGTCGCTGTGCTGCATTCTGTTAAAGAGGCATGTCCTACATCTTTCACATATGGACAGTTTTTCTGGGATCCTTGAGTTACAGGTGGATCACTACCTATGCCTATATCCGTATCAGAGTTGATATCCTTATACTTGTGAGTGTAATTTTCTTGAGTCCGATTCGGTTCTTTGTTGACACTTGCTTTCTTTTAACACCGTTGGACACCAGTTACATTCATAGAAATTTCGTTTCCTGAACATGGAACGCCCGGTAGAAGATACACACCAGGGTCCATGTCCGTATCTCCTGGGGGCTCTTGATAAACATACTTGATGTCCATGCATTCATGAATCCCACCTTGTCTGCTGAATTGTAGAGTTCCTTTCAAACTTCCTTCATTGTCAATATCATGTAAACCAGTGAATATTGCTCTCAAATTTGGGGTCACTTTGTTTTTGGAGGGCGTAACGCTTGGGAGAAAATAGATATTGACATCTTTGTCAGCGTCTACTGATGTCACGCTAGGAACTTAAATAATCAAAGACATCAAAGTCCGAACCGGATGAAGGTATATTGGTGTGTGTTGTTCTTGTCCTTTTTACGTCATTCTCTATTACATTGGCAGCCGTCGATACTATCCTTAAAATTCAGATTTTGAAGTTGTAGAAGTTGAAAGAAGATAACCGTCAGTGTCTGTGTTTGTGTAAATTGGAGGCGTTTCATTATCGGTATTCATTCGCGACACCATGCGGAATTCAGACTTTGATCTAGATTTCGTTTCTTTACTAATTGGAAGATAGCCATCAATATATTTTTATGCCTCCGCCACCGAAGGTGGTGCCGGAGGCATCATGTTTTCGGGTTGTCCGTCCGTACGTCCGTACGTCCGTCCCGTTTGACCGTTATCAC
>BEXV01002334.1:30419-41675 GCA_003118195.1 Hemicentrotus pulcherrimus
AGCCAATGAACTGGTTAGATTTTAGGGTCATCAGGTCAAAGGTCATGGGGCTCATTATGTATGCCTATAAATAGCTTGTGAGTGCATTATCATTAAAAAAACGACAGATGGATTACAATCAACTTGAATTTTAAAAATTGCTCTTTGGCGGAGGCATCATTTTCGACTGCGCGCAGTCAAAATTCCATCTAGTTATTTATTTATTTATTTATTTGACATATTTATACAGGATAAAAAAGAAACAATCGAGTCAGCAAAGCTGTTTTTCATCGATGCCCTGTTAACATTATTAAACATTTCCGCTTCTTACCAATGGGATTCTTTTCATTACATCAGTCAAAGAACACACAAAATGTTTTAAAATGCAAGAAAAACACAATATTAGAAATTCGTTTGAAAGAAGTTAATGACCAATCTTATTTGTTTAGTGAAAAAATACAATAGCAACAATAAAGACGGTTAGGAATCCCCATGGTTAGAATTAGATAACAAGTGCAAATACGAATACAATAATCCATATAAATATTATACATGAGAAAGCATCTACAATACAATATAAAATACATACATAAATATAAATATATTACATAAAATAAAATCGAAACAAACTGTGATCAACTATTATCATAATTATAGAGTACGGCGGGCCAGAACATGTAAAACTTAATTTATTATTTCAGAAAAATTTGCGTTTATAATTATTTTTGAAAGAGGAAAGAGAATGATGATTTTGCATTTCATTTGAGAGAGAATTCCATGTTTTCGGGCCTGAATATCTAAACGATTGCTTGAATAATTCCGTATTTGGTTTTGGTAAGACCACATTGAGTGAGTCTGAATTGCGAGTGTTGAAACCATGTCTATCACAGAATATTCCAATTTCATTACATAGTCTTACTGGAGCATTACCATGTATACATCGGAACATATAAAATAATCTCTCCTAGTTTCAAAAGTTTCCCATTTCGAATCTTTAAATAGTTTAGAGACGCTGATATCGCGTGAACCATAATGTTTCGACACTATACGGGAAGCTCTTTTCTGTATGCGACGAATATAATCACGGTATTTAAGTGAACAGTTTCCCCACACTGAGCATGCATAATCAATACATGGTTGAATGGTTGCTTTATGTAAAGTATTTAGCAGGGACGTGCTTAGCGTGTTACTTAATTTTCGTAATAAGAAAAGTTTATGAGCAAGGCTTTTACATACTTGTTTGACATGTTCATGCCAGGTCAAATGACAATCAATATTAACACCTAGATATCTCGCCGAATTAACCTGTTTTAGTTTGGTGCCATTTAAATATACGTTTAGCTCATTTTGGTTGCAATTAGCTCTCGAGGATACAACCATAACTTGAGTTTTATCAATATTAATCTTTAATCTATTATTATTATACCATTTCTCGAATTCGTTGATGCAAATCTGTAATTTAGACCCAGCTTCATTCACAGTTTTAACAGTAGTATAAATTGCTACATCATCTGCAAAAATACTACATGAGCCAGCATTTACGCTTGGAATAATGTCATTAATATAAAGAAGGAAAAGGGTGGGGCCAAGTACCCCACCCTGAGGAATTCCGATCGTTACTTCACCTGGTCTAGACAGTTTACCATTTAGGCTTACAGCTTGTTTTCTTCCACTTAAATAGCTTTTAAACCAGCGCAATTTTGTACCTTGTACACCATGGTATTGTTGTTTAAAAAGTAACAATTCGTGAGATATAGCATCAAAGCATTTAGATATATCAAAGAAACAGACAGCAACAACTTCACGAGCATTTAATGCTTCCAACCAATCATCTATTTACTCTCTGTAGGCACGTAACAGTGGAGTGAACTTTTAAGAATGCTGATTGTTCAAGTGTTATAAGATCATGCTGGAGTAAATACGAACTAAATTGCTTTAGAACCAGCTTCTCCTGTATTTTAGCTTAATGGGATACACCAGAAATTGGTCTACAGTTTCAAAAGACACTCTTATCTCCTTTTCGCTTATAGATAGGGGTCACACGCGCATATTTCCAGTCGGTAAACACACATCCATTCTTTAATAAGTAGTTGAAAATAGGAGTTAGTTTTTTTGATAAAAATGGCGCAGCAATATTTAGTAACTTGCTGTCAATATCTAATACATCTTATTTGCTTTTTGTTGGTAGTTTTCTTAACAATTTCAAAACATCATCTTCCAAAATTTCAATAAATTTAAATTCATAAAGACATTTCGGATTTCTCCAGCATAATGATTCTTGAAGAAAGGAGTTCGTGATCTCCTGGCCTATATTAATGAAAAAATCATTCAGTTCATCAGAACTTAAGTCATTATGAGCATTATCTTCATATTTTGAATTACCACTGGCTCGATAGAGTTCACTCCAAAGTTTCTTGGGGTCATTTTGACATTTGATAGAGACCGTTTTATAGTAATCAGTATTTGCCTTCCCAACATCACTCATTACAGTATTTCTTTGTTTACGGAATTCATTGAAGGAAACGTCACATTTAGCTTTGCGTTTAAGATAATCTATTGTGTTCATAGAGGCTACAATGTCTGGTGTTATCCATGGGTTTTATTTATTCTTAACACGAGTACATTTAATGTGTGCATGTTTTTTTTACAAATTTTTAAAAATGCATTCATCCAGGAAAGCCGAATGTCATTAGATGGACATTCCGTTTGTAGGTTATAATCCTTCACAAGAATATCACAACAGCTTACATCGTATAGAAATTCCTCAGACTCAAATTTGTTATATGCTCTGAAACAGGCCATTTTGTGACCAGAATTATTTACTTTACAATTTACACTTGTATATATGATGTAATGATCACTTATCTTTGTGGTGTGTCTGTTGAGGACTTTTGATTTACTTGCTTCATGTGCAAGTATTTATGAATTGCCTCTTGTTTATCACTATGCCTTGTTCTTGTCATTCTTTTATCGTTGCAAGAATCTGGTACACATGCAGCTCTCGTAGCTACCATAGGAATTAATTCAGACCTCGAAGCTGTGAAAGATGGAAGTACGTAACCATTAAGATCTACGTCTGTGCCTGTTGCGGGCTTTTGACCAATATGCTTCATGTCCATGTATTTATGAATCGCATCTTGTTTATTGCTGTGTCTTGCTCTTGAAATTCTTGTCTTATTGTCAGAACCTACTTCACCTGCCGCGGTCGTTCCTATTTCCTTGTAAACTCTTGGTTCCGGAGTTGAAGCAGTTGGTAAAAGATAACCATCAATATTTTCATCTTTAGAATTAGGATGTCTTTCGCGGATAGTATTCATGTCCATATATTCATGGGTTGCGTTTAGTCCGTTGTCACCTATCATATGCACCTGCTCACCTGTCGTGTTTTGATTTAAAGTCAAGGCAACGTCCGATTTTTTTTCCCGAGATGATACAACAGCTGACAAGCGTTCTGGTAATTTAGGTGGGGAACTAATATCCTGATAGATTGAGTCCAAGTTCTGAAGGTCTAAAGACCTAGAATGCATCAAATCCATGTATACAGTAGTATCCAGATTCTTTTAGCTCTTCCCTACCGAGATCGACATAGACAATTATATACGAAGGCGGCGATAAGAATAATGCTCGAAACGGGAAGACTTACTACGAGAGATAGAAAAAAAATTGCTGAAGACCTCATTAGATTGTTGCCCTTCAGGTTCATCTGGACTGAAATTTCCAAGCATGTTTGGAGTATTTAAATACAGATATGTATTGCCAAGATCCGTTGATAGCCCTTCTAGAACGGTGTTCGGCAAAGAGGGATCAGTAGTCTCGAATTCAATAGTCTCAAATATTAAAAAATATTTAAATTGCATTAATAAAAATGCTAAGTCAGCATAAGTGACAAATTTATCTACTCAGATGTCTTTAAGCTATTGTAGCTACAGTACGTCTTCGATCACTTTATTATTGATAGTTTTTTTTCCTTTTTTTTTTTTTTTGATTGGAGATATGAATATAAATTTTGTGTTATTATTATTATTATTATTATGGCAAAAGTTGATGGATTTTGTGTATAAATGAGAATGGGGTAAAATATACTGTCGTATCCGGACTTTAGGGTGCCATCTGGAGCAAAGGAGATGTTTGTGATCATCCAATAACAACTCAAACAAATTCATTGTCGAGTAGCTGAACTACTAAGTTCAAATGCAGAGAAAACATACTTCCTGAGTAGCAAATGGCTCCTGCATCCCTTGTATGACTGCATGAGTAACGTCCAACCCCAGAATGAGCACAGTCAGCTAGGTTGTCTTCAGTTCCGTCACAATTGACATAATTTAGCAGTGTACGCCCAGAGCCCTGACCAAACCTAGCAGATCCCGGTGCGTCCAAGGCTCCATCAAAACCCAGCATTCTGCAAACTACTCTCGCGTCTCTCAGATCCCAGCCAATATCACATATAGTTCTCCAGGATCCATCGTTGAAGACTTCTACCCTTCCTTCAGCGTCATTTAATTCACCGACAAGACGAACATAGAATGGATTTGGATGATCTACACGTGATTAGGAAAGACATGTATACCTCATTGGCATAGTATTTTGGCAAAATCAATGGTAAATTTTGATTATAATGGTTGTTATTATATTGGAATTGAAAAAAAAAAGATTATTTGTGGTTAGATATCCTACAATCAACACATATCATAAACAAAATACCGAAGTAAGCGATAGTTTGAAAAAATTATTATTATCCACCAAACACGCATTTCCAGCTTAAAATTATATGTGCTGAAAGATATATCCTGAAAAGGAAAGGCCTTGCTATAAAAGAGAGAAAAGTCAGATTAAAAAAGGAAAGGCCTTTCTTTAAGGGGNGGGGGGTAGAGGGGGAGCTGAATTTCAGGAGTTTATTTCAAATTATCGATTGAGATGTAAAATTCAGTTTAAGTCACTAAGCTATTTTTTAATAAATATATTCATATAATAAGCATGCCATTGACAAAACGATCATTTGTACCTACTTAGTAATAAGCAACAAAGAGGGAGAGAAGCATACTTCTTGAGCAGCAGATGGCTTCTGCATCCTTCATTTGCATTTTCGTTTTAAATGTTAGTTGATTGATGTATTAAATTTGTAATGCTAATTCCGTTTCTTTTACTTATCTAATATATTCTTCTTTGCAATTTGCGGTATACAAATATCTTGTTGTTATTATTATTATATATAAGACTGCAGGAGTAACCCTCAATCCCTGTATAAACACAGTCTGCAAGCGACTAAGTAAGAATTATTTACTCAAATGGCTAACCTATAAAGAAAATATTATTTAAAAAAACCTACCTCCCGAATAACAAATAGTGCTCGCATCTTCACCATGTCTGCAGTTGTGAACTCAATCCCTGAATGAGCACAGTCTGCAAGATTATCTTCTGTTCCGTCACACCTTACATCATCTAAAAGAATATCCCCTGATTCTTCACCAAACTTAGCAGATCCCGGTGCGTCCAAGGTTCCATCAAAGCTCAGCATTCTGCAAACTACCCTCGCGTCTCAGATCCCAAATGTCTTCACAGATAGTTCCCCGAGATCCAGCGTGTATAAGTTATACTCTGCCTTCAGCATCGTTGGATCCACCGACAAGACGAACTTGGAATGGCTGAGGATGGGCTAAGGAAAGCAAGTATCTTTTCTGTTTCACATTTTACACATTTTGCGAATTTTTAAGAAATATACCTGAGGATTTGCCTAAACTATTCATGGAAATTAGTGTATGTGTAAAATTCCATCAAATTTATGATTTCTCTATGTACCGTAGGCATGGCAAAAACACGATAAAGTTGTCATTCCTCTTTATCATTTCATTTGAAAGAATTTGCTACTATATCCACAGGGAAAATAGACATCAACTTCGATGTCAATTCACTGGAGATCTGGTTGAAATTAAAACTTTATATATCAGTTGTAAGAGTTTTCCTATTACATTGTCGGAAAAAGAAAATAAAAAGCACTCGATTAAATATAACCAATCGAAATAAAATTCAATAATATCAAGTTAAGTGTATTATAATTACTGCTCCATTTTGTCTTCATAAATCGACTAAAAGCTACCTCCGGAATAACAAATGACGCCTTCATCCCTGGCATGTCCGCATGAAGTATAGTCTCCAATACCTGCATGAGCACAGTCTACCAGGTTGTCTTCTGTTCCCTTAAACGCAACACGAGTTAGAAGAATAGGACCGGATCCAAATGTAGCAGATCTCGGTGCGTCCGAGGCTCCATCAAACCCCAACATCCTGCAAACCACCCTTGCTTCTCTCAGATCCCAGCTTTCATCACACATAGTTCCCCAGGATCCATCATACAGTACCTCTACACTTCCTTCAGCGTAGTTAGACCAACTGATCAGACGAAATTGGAATGGATCTGTGGGGGAGAACCAGGGGGGGGGGGGGAAAGGACTATCTCTTAAACTTCATGAAAGGTTTGCCTAGTGACATTTGGTTAATGTTTGGTTACAAGTAATGTGACGCTTCTTTAATCCTACAATCCTCGATAAATGTGCAAAAGTCTTGCGTAGAAAGTGTGGATAATGTCGATGAAGAGGGTTTTGGGGTATATGTTTACTATAAAGACAAAAATTATGCAGCTATACGTGTATCAACCACCGGAATTGTTTTCATGTATTAACACCTTTTTTCATCTTGGAACAGTTCTTTATCTTTAATATATAGATGATTTCGAGTCAAAGGTGTTTACCTAATATCCACTGCGTTATATACTGATTTGGAATATTTCGAATAAAATGAAACAAACATGGCAAACTATTAATCATTTTCCATCTCGTTCGTATAACCTGTTTTTTCTTTTCAATTTACAAGAGAAAGAGAGTTGATCGAGGAAACTTAAATATGTGCGTATGATACAGTTTTATAACAGCAAATATACCTGGAAAAGTGGAAGTTGGTCATTAAAACAAAATTATGCACGGACTTTTAAGAAACGTAACAAAAGTAAATATATGTAAAGACCATGAAGTAAATCTCCTTCTTTTTTTCTTGTTTTTTTTCAATTTAGAAAAAAACATTTGTTAATCGAAGAAACTCAGATTTTTGCGTATCAAACCGTACAATAAGGTTGTTTGATTTACAAAAGAGTCAACACGGGACTTTTACTAATTGATTTTCAAATAGTATGACGGCAGTTAACATCATCATTGCTTCAGATCATTAAAAAACGTTTTTAAAAATGCCTTAACTTACGGTGGACGATAAGAGAATCTTTAAAACTTCTTTTGTATTCGAATTATTTTTAAAACCCGAAAATGAACATTCGTCTGATATGAAAACATACCCCCTGAATAACATATGGCTCCAGCATCCCTCGCATGACCACAGTCACTTTAGTCTCTAACTCCTCGATGACTACAGTCTGTAAGGCTGTCTTCTGTTCCATCACACGCGACCCAATTGAGAAAATACGACCAGAGCCTTCACCACACCTAGCAGATCCCGGTGCGTCCAAGGCTCCATTAAACCCTAGCAATCTGCAAACCACCTTCGCGTCTCTCAGATCCCACCTGTCGTCACAGATAGTTCCCCAGGATCCATCGTACAGTACCTCTACTCTCCCTTCAGCGTTGTTAGGCCCACCGACAAGACGAACGTCAAATGGATCTGTGTGGGAGAATTAGGGAGTTTAAGGATTTTTCGTAATAAACATATGAAGAGTTTGGGAATTGACTTTTGGATAATATTTTGTAAAAAGTAATATGAAGCTTCTTTTATCCCCAAATCCTCGATAAAAGGCATAAGAGTCTCGAAAAAGTGTAAATAACGACAACGGAGTGGGCTTTACAGACTATATGTTTACTATTAAAAACACTACAGCTATGTAACGTCCGGAAATTCCTTTATATTTTACGATTTTGTTCAGGTTTGAACAGTTCTACTTATCTTGGATATATATTTTTTTCCTGTCAGAGTTGTTCACTCGATATCCACTGCGTAAAATATTAATTTGACATTAACGATAAAATAAAACAAACTAAATTTAATATAAATCTAGTTATCATAGACTACTTTACATCTCTCGTCCGTTTATTCTTGTTCTTAATTGAGAAGGAACGAGAGATCGAGAAAAAAAATCCGAATTGTGCGTATGATACAGATTTCTAGCAGCGAAAAATATTTGAATAAAGTGGGGATTAAAGCTACAGTCACAGCCTCAAAAAGTAGGATGCTCGGCGAGTTTTGAGTCAATTTGGCCCGGGTACCAGGCGGCGCCACCTGGGCGCCGCTTGCTATTAGGGTATCGCTCGGAACCTGCTGATACCCCTAAGTCAAAGGCTGCCGAGCGGTCGACGCCTGGTCGCTGCTATGAGATCTGTCGGTCGCTGGGCGGCAAGTTCAAATCGGTCGGCAGCCTTTGGCCTAGCGGCTTCGCATATGGAAAAGTGGTGTCTTTTGGCAAGTCTCGAACGCATGCTCGCGCACATGTAGTATAACCAATCGACACAGGCTTCAAAAACCGTTCTGTTGTCAAAGATATTGGTGTTACTTTGCAATGCTGCAATATACAACGCTGGCGTGAACGGTTTTTTATTGTCTATATTTTTTTCTTGTATTTTCCAGAATATGAGAAAATAATTTTAAGTATTCGCGTCGGTATAAACCTGGAAAGAAAGATTTTCAAGTGAATTTTGACACCAACCCTTCCATAGCAATGCACGTACAAGCACAGTTCGAAGCAGGAAACATAATCGAAAACCCGTGTTTGAGATTGTGAATCCCATCAATGGATTACCCTACGCATACAGCGCGTTCACTTTCTAGTGCGGAATTTATCCCTCTCTGTCATATATCAAAATCAAGCTGATTGGTCGACAAATTTCGTTGGAAACCTTGAAAAAGTAAGAAGATATAATATTTTCAATCCGAATACATTTGGAGACACTCCGAGCTCATTAGTATAAAGAGTTATGGTCCGCGCTCTCGCCTTTACGTGGCTGTGTATGCAGTTGGCGCGTAGGGTCATGAATTATTCATAAGACGTACACGCAGGCCTCGGAAGCTCCGCTATTTTGTCCGCATCCATTAGAAGCCAAAATAAGCCCCGGCCTTGCATAATTCATGAGCGTTATGAATTATGCATTCTGTAGGATGCTCCCCGCGAAAAATGTACTGGAATGATGTTCACTACTTGGTAAAAGACAATACGTGTATCAGCGTAATCAGAGAGGTCAAATAATCTACTGTACGGAATTATGGGTAATTTATTCATCACGCTGCGCGCTAGCAACGCCAGTGATTCAGCGACTCAGCGTGAATTATTCTGATGCGATCACCGTTAAGTGAAATACGCGCTCGAACTTGTATTTTTGATCACCAGTATAACAGCTGGTGTACCCATGGATCTGGGAAGTGGACCTCAAGTTCCACTCGTTGTGTTGTTTGAGTTTTAATGGCATGTGTCATTCACTTATGAATATTTACGCCAACTAACTTAAACATCATTACACCTTATTAATACTTATTAATATTCCAGCATTAGATTTTACTGAAAATCTCTTGACCGAAAAATGATAATAACCATCCATTTTTCGACAAATTCTCTGGCTATGAGTATACTTTAGAGATATGAGTGTGTGAGGTAATGTGAATTAATATTGTAAAGGCGTTTTCACTGTTCACACAGCATAACTCTTATTTTTTTATTTTAACTACGAGGAAACAAGGTTGGACTGACAATAAAATAGATGGAACAAAAGTATTCACTTTTCGTTATGTTTATTGGGTACTAAATAATGCAGACTATACACTTGCAAAGTGTGAGTCATGCAAGCACATATGACTCTGAATGAGAATGACATAAAATAGAATTGGTAATATTGCACGAAGTATGAATGGTCATGATGAATAAATGCAATGAAATGAATAGAGCTTACGACAGAATAGAAATGAGGTCGAAAGTCCAATGAAACTGTTGAGAAGTGTAGAACGAAGGAATGGGCTCACGCGATGATGGTGTGGAGGCTTGATGGCGGAAACGCTACTTCGTTGACGTGGCTGCATGAAGAGCCATGAAGAACGCGATGTCGACGCCGACGCTCGTGATAATGAAGATGGAGCTCTCCGGCGAGAAGAGAAGAGAACAAAGTGGCGCTCGACGATGAAACGGTGAGTCGTTGATGTCGGAGGCCAAGGTAGAAAGTGCAGACATCAAAGCCGTCATTGTTGCTGAGCAGTGATTGTAGCTCGTATGGTGTGCCGGACTTTGATGGTGAATGTTTAGCTAAGCTGCGGTGAGTTGAGGTCGTGTGTGTGTGTGAGACTACCGAAGCGAAGTGACCGGCTAGCTCCCAGCGGAGAATCATGCGCCATGTCGGTCATGATTAAAACGTTCCAACTGGGAGACTGCCAGCCCGATGGAGACGGCAGAGAAGAAGTAGATGTGCCATAGCAAGAGGTGATAGGCACGGAAGAATCTCGAATGTGGAGAGAGGATCACAGAAACGTGTGAACTCGACTGAAGATGTAACAGGAGTTGTTGACTCGACCGAGGTGAAAGCGGGAGTGAAGAAAACCTCGTGGCGTTGAAAATACGCGGGTGAACGATGGGCGGAACCACGGTGCTCGATTGGAAGGAAAAACACACGTGGTCCGAATAACTGAATAAATAAGTAGCGTGGTGGAAAATAACTGAACATGAATGTACGGTAAAAAGGAGGGCGAATGTAAGAGCCACCGCATTACATTTTGAATATACTGATGTATTAAGTTTTATTATTTTAGACAAACAAATTATGTGGCTCAGTGGATGGATTTTCTCTATATCCACTCTCATCGTACATGACCTTTAAAAAATCCCTTTCTCTCTTTCTCTGTCTTTCAAAAAATATCTTCTGCAAGTTTTGTTCTCTTGACTGAACAACCTGTTGCAATTTCTTTCTGTCTCACTTTCAGTCGACTTGTTATTACCACTCATTTGCATGCACTCGCTATCAAATACGATCAACCATTCTATATTCCCTCCATTACCCTCAACATTTCACTTGGATTCTCTTCACTTTTCCCTTTTTGCAGCCTTTGCAGGAGCTTTGAACATTTTTAATGTAGAGACCAGAAAGACCTGAAAGTATGTTAATCATTTTATTCAAATGTATAACTTGAAAAGGGAAAAGTGAAACATTGTTTAATTTCAACATCTTGACATAAAAGATTTCTTTGTTAAAGACAATTGAATTTAACACTGGAAATTTGGAATTGGGTTGCCACCTCCCCCCCCCCCCC
>BEXV01002334.1:45278-69548 GCA_003118195.1 Hemicentrotus pulcherrimus
CCCCCCCCCCCCCCCCCCCCCTCTCTGCTTATTCAGTGGTTGGCTGACTCGTTGCAAAATTTTTGTGACAAAATTTTTTTTTCCAGTAACCATTATTTTAAGGTGTAACGTTCAATCTAGATTTAAAATTAAATTGATGACTGGTGAATTAGATTCATGATTTCGATCAAATCTGGAATAAAACTTGATTAGAAAGTTGATTCTTGAGGCAGATGAGCACCGAAATTCCCCGGGGTGGGCCTGCCGGAACCCCCTGGCCCTTTTTTTGGAGTACTAGGGTGCAATGACTGCAAACCGCAGTCAAACTACTTCATGACGATGAAAATCAAAGTCAATTTTAAGAGCAATATTTTCCTAGTCTTTCCCCCAAAAATCTGTTGAGAACTGTCTCCAAATTTAATGAAATTACCTTACATCACGAAAACTATTGCAGCTTTTTCAAAATTGATCACTAAATTCACTTAATCTACTCATATTTCAATCAATTACCCATTCTCAATAAACCAACTCTCCTCAGTTTGTGCGAGTATAGTAGCGACGTGCATAAATCTGCATAATTAAAGTGACGCAATGAGGTCAAATATATTATCAAATTTCTTAAACGATACTGTCGATGAAAACATATTCATGAGGCTTTTACCCAACAGAAAGCCGCCTCAGGTGCTTATTTTGTGTTCAAATGATCCAAAAGAGGCAGAACCTATTCCCATTCATCTGCATGGTTTCCGCGCGTGCTGCTTTCCGTCTAGTAATTATATTTAAACGTCATTGCGTACACGTGTGCGCTGAGCAAAGAAAGACACCCGCAGATTTTCCATATGTTTTGACCTTAATCACTCGACGGCGAACGCGCGATCAGGTCGGTGCCCAGGCGCGTATTTTTTTTTCACACTTGAGCTCCGGACCAACAGTATTAAATCATTTGCATACTGGCAATCAGAGCTCATCTTGTTAATAACAAGCTTTAGGCGTGCTAAAGATACGAAATTCAAAACGGTGCGAATCTATGGGCTTTACACAAATACACACATCGCCTTGCCTATATCAGCATGCATGATGTTCGTGCATAGGCATATGCTTGCACATGTTTCATTTCTGCTGTATCATCTCTAACTTTAGCAAATTTATTACAGATCTTCAAATATCAGATTATGAATTTGCTGTAGAAACTGTAACTTAGCACTTAATTACAATTACTCTAGCAATCAAGGATAGGCCTTTCAGGTCATCGAAGCCGCTCCGAGTTGTGGCCATAGCATAGAGTAACAAAATCTGAAATGGTTATTCAATACACCAAAGATTCTGCATGGGATTTGTAATAAATCATTTTAAACAGCCTGACGGCATTAAAATTGCTCAAAAATCGATAAAGAAACATAAATACAAATCCCTTAATGTCGGTGACGATAAGAGAATCTTACAAACTTTGTTTTGTATTGGAATTATTGTTTAAACCCGAAAAATAACATTTGTCTCAAATGAAAACATACCCCCTGAAAAGCATATGGCTCCAGCGTCCCTTGCATGACTACAGTAATTATAGTCTCCAACTCCTTGATGACTACAGTTTGCTAGGCTGTGTTCAGTTCCAACACACGCGACCTGTTTGAATGCGACCAGGTGCGGTTAAAGCTCCATCAAATCCCAGTATTGTACAAACCACCCTCGGGTCTCTCAGATCCAACCTGTAATCACAGATGGTTCCCCGGGATGCATCGTACAGTACATCTACTCTACCTTCAGCATCATTTTATCGCCATCGAGATTAATTTGAATACGATTTTGATGTTCTTTAAGAAATAGACAGTGCAATGTCTGTCAGTGTTTTTACATTCAAGTACCTAAGTTTAATCTTGTCTTCCATTATTTATGGAATATTACCATAAACAGCTTACATAAAGACAGAGTTTTGCTATGTCATTTTTTAAAAACTATATAATGTAATAAATGATGTAAAGATTACTATTCTACTTTTTATAGAAAAAATGTAAATCATAACAGATGCCTTTTCGTCTCGTGCCTATTAAAATTAAATTCATTGTAACAATAATATCAACATCCACCACCACCTAATATTCGTCGAAAATGTAATATTAACGAATCATTAATACATTACCGTATCCTCTTTTTTTTTTGGGGGGGGGGGAAACGTTTGACAGACAAATATTTATGTCCTTATCTTCTTTAATCACATTTGACGAATCAAATGTAACATGATCAGCTTACTCATCAGGATCGTGTTTATCACTAACTCCGGGAAGCTCCGACGCCGATGCCGAAGGCGTCGAAGGTTCGGGTATTTGGATCGAAAATCACTTACTACCGCGCACGCGTACTTAGTGCGTACTTCCTCTTCGCCGGTTGAATCGACTAAACAACATGGAAGAATCGTCGGGGTAGGACGAAAAATCATCCCCTTTTCCCATCGAAGACTTCTTCAAATTATAATTTCAAGTTGATGGATAGATGCCAAGAGGAGTCGAGCAACCTAGTAAGTGAAAATTGTAATAACTCCCTCTGCATATTTTGAGATAATTTCGCCCAACCCGCTGCTAGAATGTTTTTCGATGCAAAAACCCGTAGCTCCGACACCTTCGGCATCGGCGTCGGAGCTTCCCGGACTTAGTTTATCACCAAAAAAGATACATAACTGGGGGGATGCTCGTTTAGAGACGGAAACACGTTTGTAATGTCAAAATTCACTTAAATATTTTAAAGGAAGATTTTATATGAACAATTGTACGGCTAATATATATATATATGTATTTACAAATAAATGAATAATCTTCTTCATAATTTCAGACCAGGGCCTAGATTCAGTGTGAGTGTGTTTCTTATGCTTTTTTATGGTCAGTTTTTATTCTTATTTTCTTGAAACAAATTATAATCATAGTACAAATTACAATCATCACATGTAACGCTCACTGCAAATGTGATGACATTATAAATCAGTCTAAATTGTTGTCTTACAAACGGCTTCAACAGAAACGTACATAGTTAGTTCCTATACATCATATTCGAAACGAAAATCCATATTTTCAAAGAAAACATAATGCAGTTGTATAATCCAAAAATGTTGTTTTAACAATGTAGTAACTTATACTTCTTTTATACTGTTATCCTGAGAGAAAAGTTTTCTCTTTTTATTAACCCTACCCTACCCGACCTCTCCCTTATCCCCCCCCCCCTCTTAACCGATGGGCGACTGGCTCTGGGTTCCAATTGTTTGTCTAATACTTAGGTTTTCCCATTTAGAAAAATGAATAGTGAAAGTTTCCCTCACTGCTGCCAATTTCCTTTCTTGTACTCCCCCTTATTATACTATTCTTTATTTCATTAAAAGAGGGTGTTTTTTTAAGTTCTCTATTTCTATAAATCAGATGTTTAACAAAAATTAAAACATTATTCATTCATTGATTTCTCTCCTCTTTCCCATACAGAATTTCCTCCAAACTACAGTTATGTATTTCAAAGTCTAAAAATCTCGTGGAAATTCCCCACGCTGATTGTGCAAATTCACAAGTATAGAATAAATGTTTATATGTTTCTTCATCTTTTTCGTAAAATGAGCATAAGTTAGACAAAACCAAAACGTAAGAGGTGATGGTTTGTTTATAATATATTGTGTATAAGTTTGAACTGAAACTCTTAATCGACTATTATTTGTGCAAATTATGATGTAGAGGTGTTGTGGTCGAGTGTAGAGGTGTTGTGGTCGAGTGGATACGTCGCCGGACTACCGATCACAAGGTCCGCGGTTCGAGTCCCGCCGCCGCAGCGCGGCCGTCAGATGGTAAAACGGTCTATCTCGAAAATCGCTGTTCTGAGAAAAATGACCGAAGTTTAGAGGTTTAAGCTTTTTTAAGAGATGGGTATAATCAATTTTTAGCAATGGGGCAAGAAGAAGCATACGAAACACTGATAACTGAAGAATTTTGTGCTTGGGGTTTTAATGATAAAATAAAAGATATTTGTGTGCAGACTGTTTAACCACAGCACATGAATACACTCCCACTACACATCATAAAATGGTAAAATGCTAGATAGACTATAAGCACTATTGCCATACTACTAACTCGAAGATAGACCATTTTACCATCTGACAGCGATGATTAAAAAATCTCAGTTAAGAAGGTAAAAAGGTTTATGTAAAAGGTTTATGCTCGTTTTACCCCCAAACGATATTACCGGCAATTGGCTAACTCAAAGATAGACCGTTTTACCATCAAATCTGAAAGAAAAATACAAAAAGTACCAAGATAGCGGAAATTATCTCTAAAAGAAGACATGATGGGATTTTCTCGGTAGCACCATTGGAAAGAGCGCCCTCACATTAACCGGAAAGTGAATTTACCCCCAAAAGTCATTTTTTTTTTAGTTAGACCGTTTTACCATCTAACGGCCGCGCACGTATGTCCTTTGGCAAGACATTGATATACATTTGCCACACTCCACCCAGGTGAAGTAAATGGGTACCTGGTAGGAATTTATTCCTTGAAACGCAGCGCGAGTAACAGCTGCACTGCTAAAGCCAGGGTAATTATGCTGCATTGTTGTAGAGCGCTTAGAGACTTCTGACAAAGTAAGTGTTAGGCGCTATATAAGCAAGGATAATTATTATTATTATTAAGTGTACACTGTCTTAGTCTTAAAAATATGTTTGATATTAAACAAATAGTTCCTTCCGATTTTCTCAAAAACCAAAGGTTTAAAATCATCTTTCTTTATTAAAGGTAAAGACCAGTTATGGTCATGCGATTGCATTGTGAAAGAAATGTTGTGAAATCAATCAGAAAAGGTTGATCATCTAGCATCTAGCATCTGCAAGGTTCTGGAATCATCAAAATGATAAACAATTTGGCCCATTCTTCGTACAGTTACAAGCACTATACACAGACAGATGTAAATGGGACTACCCTGTATCTCTCACAGACCATGAGAGAAACACATTTACCGAATATATGAATTAGTAGGCGGTTTCCCGGCAAATTTTGTATCATCATGTATTAGTCAAAACATATTCTTTCACATGATTGGTAATGAGAGCTTCCTTTTCATTCATTGAAATTGGGGCGTTTCCAATACTGGTCTTTACCTTTAATTGTACATAAATTTGTTTTGATTTTAAATCAGCTATATTAGTTGTTTTCTTCCCCAAAGTGAAATCAGTTCCAGAATTATTTTTTCTTCTCCCTTTTTAAAATTTTGTTTCCAACAAACTGGTAAAAAGGCATAACAGTGCTTGATCTTTTCAATTTTATTTACTTCAACACCTAAATCGATAAAATGCCTGTCACATTTTACTTTACCATCGTTTTCCAGAATATGTTTTAATTTGTAAATTCCTTTGTCATACAACCTCTTATCATATATGCAACTTCCTTTATATCGAATAAGTTTATTATTAAAAATTACCACATCACCAATGTCTATACTCCTTATACGTCTCGTATTCATCCAATCTTCCAATAAATCCATATAAAATTGTGGAGCTATCACTTTTAATAAACTTGGTATATAGTCACATGAAAATATCAAATCTCTACCCACGTGTTCAGTGACAAAGTTAAAATATTGTTTCCATTTCATGTCTTCATTTTTGTTTAGAAGTTTTTGATTCCACATAATTCGCTGCGATTTATCTAGTGCAGAAAAATTAACATCTTTAACCCCCCCCCCTTGCTTATGAAATAAGAACATGGTGTTTCTATTGATTTTTATCTGTTTTTCCTTGCCATATGAAATCAAAAGTTAATTCATCCAGTGAATCATAAACCCATTTTGGAACAGGAGTAAGTGACGCCCGATAAAGAACTTTAGAATAAATGTGCACCTTCAATAGTTGAATCTTACCCATACGTGTTAAGTCCCTTTCCTTCCAAAAATTTAAAAGTGTTCTTATTTTACTTAAGATTTCTTTATAATTTAGATCTTCTTTCTTATGTTCATCGAGGGAAAAGAAAATCCCTAAAACCTTGAGAAAGTCAACCATTTCGCCAAAAGCAAAATCACAATCTAAACGTTGACATAAACCTAACCTTAATATTTTAGTCTTGTCGTTGTTTATTTTCAGTCCAGATTTTTTTCCGAAATCTGCAAATAATACTTTTAACCTATTTAATTGATCTGTTTATTGCGAACAAAAATTGTCATATCATCCGCATAAAGTACTAGTTTAGTTTCCTTATCTCCAAAATTAATTCCGTCCATCAATTGATCTATTCGTAAGTTGTGTGCCATTACTTCAATACACAATATAAAGAGGTACGGAGAAAGAGGGTCTCCCTGTCTTACTCCCCTTTCTACTTTGAAATAACCAGTGGACCCTCCTTCATTTAATACACAACTTAGAGTGTTCGTGTATGCTTGGTTATCATAATCGATACAGATTGGATTAAATTTTGTATGAGGTGGTAATATGTCTCTGAACTGAAACCGGACGAAATACTCCATTTCAAATGTTCAAATGTTTGCCTTTTGAATGGCATACAGTCATAACAAAATGAAACACAGTAGACACGACGAGCTTTTAAAGACAAACATTGCATTTATATTGTAATGTATTAATTACTTCTGTCAATATATTCCAATTCAGACTGCCTACATATTTCACAATTGCATCAAACGATTGATCTAAAATTTGGATTTTAAATTTGAACCCGACTAGCTAGAAACTATTATTGTACGTGAAGTGTGCGAAGGGTTACAAGATGTATTTGCTTTGACAGCATTGTATGCTGTAGCTTTTGAAATTTTACCTAAATTTTAGTTTATTGACAAGACTTGTCAATAAACTTACTGTCTGTGACAATTTAGTCGTAACTGATCTTCTAATTCTCTTTAAACAGCATGTGTGCAGAATGACATTGGGATCTGATTTATCTTTTTCCACTTCCACGAACCATACTTACAAATGGCATCACCTACCGGAATTTGAGCCTCAAAAAAAAAGTTTGGAACCTCGAATTTGATTGATTATATCACGTAATTAATTGCATAATCTGTACTTTAAAAAAAAATATTTCAAAGTGTTAACTATGATACAATGAAATGAAAATTATATCAGAATAAGGGGCAGGGTCAAAAGTGAAAAAAGAGCATTAGTAAGCACTGTTATTGTTTCGTAGAGCACTTTATTTATTTGACATAAGAGGGTTGATTCTTGTAAATGATCGAGGTTGTGTGTTCCCAACTGGTTATTTATGAATGCCAATGTTAAGTAACCTTAACATGCTATTCATTCTTTATGGTCAAGGTGTGTAATTTCGGGCAACATTTGCTACTGTTCGGGTGTCAACTTTCCGCAGCCGCCTGCCCCTATGGATAAACAATTTGTTGAAAAGGAATATGAGATCTAACAAGTGGAGGCTGCAGTTCTCCTTAAAAACGTTGCAGTGTGTTTATTTTTTTCGAGAGATGAATTCATGTGCAATGAAATAAATTGTGTATTTGAAAAGTTCATTTCAATAACAAGGAATTTTTTTTTGTTGCATATTTGTTCAAGTTCGTTCATATCTGGGTCAGTACAGCGTGTACATATATCATCTGAAAACACAGCAGCCCTACACTCTTTAAAAAAAAGAAGCATGAACAGCCGAACAAGGCCAGTGCATTTTGCAACTTGTCACCTTTGAAATTGCCCCTTGTTTTAATGTACTGCACACATTCTTTGACTGACAAATCACATATGTTCTTAAAGAAAGATAAACATACTGATACTAAACAAAGCGATGATTATGCCACGTCAAGAGAAATATAACCAATCATACTGGTGTATCCAACTTTTTCGAGGGGTTAATGTAATTCATTAAAGCAATTTTCAAAGTTTATTATATTAAAGCGTAGCAAAGAACGTTAAAAGGCAATAGTGATATTTTTTCATCATTCAACAATTAGTGAAAAGAACATTTGTATATGTTGATGAGAAGAAATTTTGTTTTAATGAGGTGATGTTAATAACACATCTTCCTACATTTACTTGTTTCAAGTGTTTCCTGTTTAAGGTCATGTACATCTAACATTAAGAAAATTAAAAAATGTAAACACGGTATTATTTTCTCATTCATCCTTCTTTAAACATGCAGATTTGTGGCTGAAAACACCAATCATAAATTTTGTCTCCACTTTATGAAATATAATACCGTAATAACTAAATTGAAAGGAGTGTTGGAATCATATCAAGTCAAACATCGAGAAATCTACCTCAAGCACCCTCCACGAATAGTAAAACATTTAAACTTTAGATGCTATTAAAAAAAAAATTAATTCAGTCACATTCATAAGAATATAAACAACCCCTCTTAATTTATTATAGTTCTTTTTTTTAATTCCAAGACATTTTAAAACTGGAAACAAAACTTTTATATTTCAAACAGGACTATAAAAACAATTAAAATATGAAATCAATAAACCATAATTCTGGTCTAATGGATTAAGTTTTTAAGTCGAATAAGATTCGCCCTTGTGTGCGCGCTCATGCATGAAATCATCTACCGGCAAGCTTATTGACAAGTAATTTAATGACCTCACAGCTTTATTCGCATAATTCAATTTTTTTAAAACTTGTACACGTTTATTCAGTGAAATAGATCTTTAAAAAATGTATTATTAAAAAGTATTGTTAAGCCTTTAGAAGGATTTAAAATTTAAGTACGTTAAATGTAGTGATGTAGTTTTCCTATAATGATATCTACCGGAATGTTGACACATTAGGTCAATTTATTCTAGAGATAACCTAATTCATTTGCATAACATTAGACAATATGACTGCATGCTATTCACAGCACTTGAGAGTGAATTTACATCAGTTAGGTGAAACATTTCCAAAAAAGAGTACGATGTCTAAAATTACTTCCAGAAGAAATATTCCACCTTAAATTTAAAAAGATAAACAAGCAAACATTTGGAAAGATGACATTATATGGTTTTCAGAAATAGCTTATTATATCAGAGATCATTATCTAATAATAATTCTTACATTTTTAAAGAAGATATTCATCGAAATGTTTGCAAACGTTTTCATCATTTTTTTTATGAACAAAATATCAAACACTAATCAAGAACTCCCTCTTCATAAATATATATGAGGTGGATATAAGGCCATTAATTTGAAACTGGCAAACACCTTTAAATGCACAGAACCATGCAAACATTGATATTAAAAACATATGTTTTCAATTTATATCCTAATTTTGCAAAATATTCTCTCTGAAGAGTAATGTCCCTTCCTCTAATTTCGTCCGTGAATATGCAATATGACGACCAAATCACGTGTTGAATCTCTTCCTAATCTGGAATAACATTATCGTTGTTTTTCCTGATGATACCTCTGTAAACTTATTACTATCTTTGATACACAGCATCATGAATTCGTGCATAATGTCAGGCTTTTCTTCAACATGCTGCATGATATCACATGGTAATTCAATCATATCGTCGCTATCCATCTATATCTTCATCTTCAAGCGTTGAGGATCGTTGGCAAACACTTTTTACGTCCATGTGCTTGTGAATTGAATATTGTTTCGTACATTCCTGTTTCAGTGTAGGAGTCTGTTCATCTAAAGGTAATACAAAGTTTTGGTATAGGGTCATTAATTTGGTTCAAATGAACATATTGGAAGCATATGCGATCTTACAATATGCAGTCATCGCTGTCGCGGTTAAAATCGAGTCTAAAGTTATGAAATTATTAATAACAAACTCGTTATGTTGTATACGCCCTCTCAAATTCAAGATATTAATTGAGCTATAAAACAATGTTTCTTGACTAATTTTGACCGATAAGCTATTCCTGTTTGGTAGATATACACTTGTATGCACTTGCCAAAATATAACCGTCAAGGTCTATATCGCTTCCCTCCAAAGGTTTTTGTTAACATTCGTATCATCTATATATTCATGGGTGTCAGTGCGTTCAGTAGTTTGTGCGTTATTTAGCGGCTCCTTTTTTCCACTTTAAGTTTTACTTGGAAGAAGATATCCGTCAACATCTACATCTTTTTCCATCGTAAGCTTCTTGTATACAGGGTTCATAACCATATATTTGTGTGGACTATTGTGTTTATTAATTTGCACAGTATCTACTGGCTCACACGTTTTATCATGGGATATTGCTCTGGATCCTGACGGTATATAATTTTGCAACGTGTCTTTATTTCCAGGACGGAGGCTTATAGCATCAGTACTTCCATCCATGGCCGATGAGGCAGCCTTGCTAATAAATATCGTTTCCATATAGTCGTGGGTGTTTCCACCTTTTGGGGTCTTCGGAACAGATCGCTCCCCTTTGTCCTTGAACAGCTTATTTTCACTCAATATTGTTAAACGTCGTTCTGGTAGTTTTGGAGCAGTATTTAGATCCTGATCAGTAGAGACTACACTTGTGTCATTTGTAAACCCTGTATCCATATGAATATCACTTTTCAATGTCCTACTTGCCCATGATGTTATAGCCCTACGTACACACAAGGCTAGTGTTGCAACGAGAAAGACGCTTGACAGAAGTACACAAAGCCCGATAATTATGGCCAACGTCACATTGAATGGTGTTCCGCCTGATGAAAAATCATATAAAAAATCGTTCAAATATTGTAGAACATCTTACGGATGATATTTATTGTGCTTTTAAAGAGCTGTATATAAGCATATTGATGTTTAAATGTTTCAAATGTTTAGAGAAATTAAAGCTATAAAAAGTATGCAGTGTTTGATTCAGCCTGGAATATTGATAGTCAATCTAAAAAC
Organism: Hemicentrotus pulcherrimus; assembly: GCA_003118195.1. NCBI lineage: Eukaryota > Metazoa > Echinodermata > Echinoidea > Camarodonta > Strongylocentrotidae > Hemicentrotus > Hemicentrotus pulcherrimus. Next base: position 56,025 of record BEXV01002334.1, read on the forward strand.
CCCGGACTCTAATTTACTGTTTCTGCAACACCCCAAGAGGCATAATTAAAACCGGTAAAACGGATCCTGAGTTAGGGGGAATTCATCGAGACAGTGGGGGATGGATAAACGGTGGTCTTTGTGAACATTTCGCCTCGAACACAATTGAAACCATATAAAATAACAAAACCCACGTCCAGCAGAATCAGAATTGTCATAATATTGAATTGTTTACCTTTCGGAGTGCAAATAACGCTGGCATCTTCATTGTGTGCGCAGTTGTGCACACCGATGCCGTCATGATCGCAACGTTCGATGTCAATTTCTGTCCCCTGGCACTGAACTTCATCGAGAAATATGCTCTCAGATCCTTTACCAAATCGAGCACCAAGTGGAGCGCCCAAAGCTCCATCAAAGCCTAACATTCTGCAAACAACCTCGGCGTCCTTGAGATTCCAGGAATCGTCGCAGACCGTTCCCCACGAGCCATCGTGGAGAATTTCTACTCTACCTTCAGCGTCATTAGCTCCTCTAATCAGACGTACTAGAAAAAAAATGCGGTGTATATTTAACTAATTGAAATAAATAGATTTCCAATGAGTAAGAAATCTTGACAGACATTTTCAAACGTCAGGTTTTGTTGAAGGTAGTGGTATATGTCCTTTTTGTGTTATCCAGCTGTAATTAATTCATTTCGACAGCTATTTGGAATTAATAGCAGCATAAAGAAATGTATTACACAACTTTTGCACTATTTCGTATTTTTGAAGTTTGAAACCTAAGTTCAGGAAGATATATATCGTTCTATTGCAGCTTTTGTGAAGAAAGCTTAAACCATGCTCACATTGAACAACTCTAATTTACTATAAGACAGAGTCATACCTCCTGAGAAACAAATGGCACCCGAATCTCTGGCATGGCTACAGCTATGGACTGATGTTCCTCTGTGATAACAATCTGCTATGCTCTTTTCTGTTCCGTGACACTGGACATCACCAAGCAGAATGTTACCATTGTCCTGACCAAACCGTGCAGAACCTGTTGCTGCCAAAGCTCCATCAAACCCCAACATTCCGCAAACAACTCTCGCATCGTTCAGATCCCAGCCATTGTAACAGACAGTTCCCCATGATCCATCGTACATAACCTCTACTATACCCTCTGAATCATTTACTCCACCGGTGAGACGAACCTTGAATGGGTCTGTGCAGTTTTTGAAATATCAAATGAAATAATAATTTGTATTATTAGGAGAGGAAATCATTGTGTGGAAAGTGGACAAAACACGATCGGTAGATCTTCTCAGAAATCAACCCACGAGCAGTGTTTTGGTCATGCGATTGCAGTGTGAAAAAAAAACGGTGTGGAATCGACCAGAAAAAAGTTGACCATCTAGCATAAAATAATTTGTGTGTATTGCAAGGTACTGGAATCTTCAAACTGATAAGAAATTTGGCCAAGTCTTGGTAAAGTTACAAACACTGTACACAAAAAGATATATATGGGACTACCCGAACACCTGGCGTAAAAATCCTACCCCCGAGTTTTACGATGTTACATGACATATTTAGAATTTAAAGGCATTTGAGCCATGCTTTTCAAGGAACATGTCTTATCTGATGTTCTTCCACACTTGCATAATAAGAATGATAACGCTCACAAATTATTTTTTACCTCTGCCAAGAACTGAACCTTCTCTTTAAGGCGCCTTGGAGTCGATTTAGTTTTTCCTTTAAAGATTCTAATCGTCATTATAATTTTTTTGTAATCCCAACGCAATTTCAAAGCATTATTGATATTACTATTATCGCAAGTAATATTGTTAAAGTTGTTTGGTTGCTTTATCCGATAACAGATTGCTATGAAGGCACTACCAAATGTACATGCAAGTGACCATAAAAGATCAAGAAAATGCTCCTCCTGCAATAAATGCTAAGAGACCAACACAATGTCCTTCCTGTGACAGAAGTGCCCCGATGTAAAATAACCCCGATGTAAAATAACCCCTTTTGTGTGGCCTACTTCGAAATCATTCATGAAACTTAAGAAAAATCCCGAAAGGCTTGTTCAGACAAGGCGTGTAAATCAATGGCAACTGTGCGCACCAAAAAGACATACATATGTACCATACGTCATATATATATATTAAAGCTGCGGATTTCCCGCGCCTTTTTTGACCGAGCATTTACTGTCAGTAACTTATGAAAAAGTGTATGAACTTAAATATACATATATTTTCATGAGTGCGGAACCATAAAAGCAATATGACTGCATGTTGGCCATCATTCAATGAATGCCTAGAAAAATAGTAAAAGCCAAACGCAGCCATAAAATGTGATAAAACCTTTACGTTCGATTTTAGTCATTGATTTTGTAGATAGGAATGATAGGAAAAAAGGAAATTGTATGATCATACAGGCTCAATATAATGTGTGTTTTTTATTGCAATGTTAACAGTATGCCATTTGAAATTACGACTAGTCGATTCTTCATAACCAAAAGAGTTCGTACCTCCTGAGTAACACACGGCGCCCGCATCACTGTGATGCCCACTGTGATGCCCATAAAAAAGAGTCAAGCCACACCCTGTGACAATCTGCCAGGCTGTCTTTTTTATACCAGCAGTCGACACGGAGAACATCACCAGAACCATGACCAAACCTTGCCGATCGTGGCGCGTCCAGGGCACCGTCGTAGCCCAGCATTCTACATATTACCCTTGCGTTTAACAGATCCCAATAGACCTCGCCACAAACGGTCATCCACGATCCACCGTACAAGACCTCCATTCTTCCTTCAGCATTGTTGGAGCCATTTATAAGGCGTACTCCTAATTAGAAGACAGCCGATGGGTTTCCGCATAACTGAATTTCATTGTATATTATTCCAATCGATTCGGTGTGACGTAGAACGAGCAGAAAATTTACCCTTTTCTCAAACGGATCCATTGTCCCCCGTTTTATTTTAAAATATGATAGCTACAATAAGATATCTTGTAAATAGTGAAACTATGAAACTAAACGTGGCGTTCCAAGACCTTTTTCTCGGCGGAGGGGAGCTTAACCAATTCTCAGATAATATTTCACGTCAGGATACCCGAAACGACTGGTTAAAGGTGACTAGACACCAGGGCCCGTATTCAACAAACTTCTTAAGCATGAAATCTATTACTTAGTACTTTTTCGTAGATCCTGACTAAGCCAAAATTCTTGGCAAAAATGTATATTGTACGAAAGCATTGGAGGCTGACAATCTTGCCTTATCCTGATTTTATCTATTAGAAAACAGGCTTAAATAGCATGACGAATTCTAATACAATCGAAATGTCTAATAAAAGTAAAAATCAACCATGTATTAAAGCATACTTCTGAGAATGTTTAAAAAGAGTTTTGGCACTGGCAGTACTGTTGCATGCTTAGCTTTGGATCAAATGGCATTAAAAACAAACATATGCGATGCGAACAGCGTGAGCGCAGGTAATTAGTTGACACATAGCAACGTTAGCTTCACGTATACGATCGATTCAGTATAGCACAAACGCAAACAGAAACTACTTTAAAATTATGACATAGCTGTCGTAAAGAAATCATATTTCTAATTCGATACCAAGCGAGTGGCTGAAATTACATGATTTTTCGGGATTTTCCTCGCTTTTTGTTCAATATAGTTTTCACGCGTATGTTGAAAAGGACAAATTGAAAAAAAATTACAGTCGGGCAAAAAGTTGTCTAAATACCTAGATGTCAGACGCCCCTACACTTTTTTTTGAAAAAGTATGTTAAAGAGAAGAAAAAAATTACAACAGTATTCTTAGCGAAGGTACGGGGTTGCGAGCTCATTTAAACACCCCGTTGTCAGCACTTGCGCCGCCGTTTGAAAACTCGCTAATGAGTCCATGTCGGAAGGATATATCCATCAAGATCAAAGTCTTTGTCCAATGTTTCATAAACAGTATAGTATTCATAATCACGCTTTCTTGTGGTTCTCTTTTTTGATGTATTGCGAGAGATTCAGATCACCTTTTCTGTCGCCATCAGTTGCTATATTTGATTTATAATCATGATGAAGCACACTTTTTTTTTCATTAATCTGGTAACCGCTAAAGGAATTTTCACGTCTTGGTAAGTTGATCGAGCTTATATTAGCGTAAGAGCTTGCATTGATCGAAAATTCGTAACGTCCGTATACAAATCGGCGTTTACATTTTTTCGCAGACCTCATTTTTTTTTCTAATTCTATGAAGACAGAATCCATAGCAGAATAATAGTAAATAGTAACAGGCAGAGTTTAAATAGAAAAAATTGTGGAATATCTGACATTAGAATAGGTCTTGTTCTGCGTACTTCACGTAATTGCAGTAGTGTCGGCAACCGACATCAGTTTGTCGCTAGTAACCGTTGTTACATGATTTTAATTCAATTCATTATTAAATACAGGAATGGCAGTCATAGACTAAATTGTAAATACTTTTACATTTCAGGTAAATACAATGCACGTATAAAATAACAACCTGAGATCAGAAAAAATGGAATAAATATTACGTGTACAAGCATAATTTAAAATTTGTAAGGTAGTATAAAAATGTAATTAGTTTGATGCCCAAAGCTCGTGAACTTCCTTAGTTAGTTGACATACACCAACGTTAGCTTTGCGTATACGAAGTAAAGCGTCGGCGGCAAAACACGCGCGAACGACGAATAGGTACTTTTTTATAAATATTTGTAACATAGTATCGCTTCAGTATAGCACAACGGCAAACAGAAACTACTTTTAAATTATGACATAGCTGTCGTGAAGAAATCATCTCTTTGTCATTGGCACTGGCGTACCGATGAGGGGTTTGAATAAAATTCAAACGTAGTTTATTTCTAATTTGATACCAAGCGATTTACTGAAATTATATGATTTGGGGGGATTTTCCTCGCTTTTTGTTAAATTTACTTTTCATGCGTATGTTGGAAATGACAAATTAAAAAAGTTACAGTCGGGCAAAAAGTTGTCTAAATACCTAGATGTCAGACGCTCCTACACTTCTTTTGAAAAAGTATGTTAAAAAGAAGAAAAAAATTAGAAAGAAAAATCGAATAGTGACCTGCCAGTGTCACAAATGAGGTATCAACAAATATTCATCTGACCGTTGGACCCCACCAAGAACCCTTAGGCGAGCCCCCGGATGCTCATTTGACTGGAATTTAATGCCTTAAAAAAAACCCTTCTGGAGCTTCTGGAGTCTTCGCCCCCTGCACCCCACGCCAAATGTGTCACAAATAAGGTATCCAAATATACTCATCGGACAGTAGTTTAATGCCCAAAGTTCCTGAAATTTGCGGGGGCTCCACCCTTTGACCCCTGGGCTTTGGCCCCTGGACCCAAAGTCAAATAATGCCCCACTCGCTACGCTCTACCTGATCGCAAATATTTTTTTAGCTCCCCCCCCCCACTCTTTTTCTTTCTTTCTCCGCAGGGTCTGCATGTAAAATGTAAGAGTGGTGTGATGCGTTTTTTTCCTTCTCATGCCCCCCCTACCTTACGACACTGGTCATTGGCATTCAAAATTGGAAGCAGGGTATAATTTGTCATCGCCATAATGCTAGGTGAGACAAAATATGTTTTATTATGAGCCTGATGAAGGTTAAATATGGCTATTTGATTAATTTTAAGCTAGCTGTAACAGTGTACGATGTCCTGGTAGTTCCAATGCTAGCGCTGATCGTCCGGCTAACTACGGTGCTTACTTCATGGGGCCCCAGTCGCCGCATAAGATAGCCCCGTTTGGTTCTTCGAGGCTGTTTGACAGATAAGTCTAAAAAGCCTACCTTGGATGTAAGATCTAGATCCAGGGGGGGGGGGGGGGNCGATGATTCGCAGCTTAACGTCATAGTGTGAGCCGGCCTTTAAGCCTAAGAAAATTCTGTGAGCCTCAACGTGATTTATAATTTTGAATTGTTTTCCTTCTTGTACATTAATTAAAATGTCAAACGTTGTGCTCCTATTTGTTACTTTTATCAATTATCATCTTAGAGAAACGATTATTTCGTATATCACACGAAGGTTAATATACGGACAATATATGAGAATTAAAACAATTTACATTGTTTCATTCATTGGTTCGACACTGATAACGTAATTTTTGCATATTAACCTGACATGTAGGTTTGTGTTACTGTAATACATTTTGTACAAGTTGAATGATGTTACGCAAAGGACCTCAAACCTATATGATTAAATCGTCTTACCTATGACTTGGTTTCGATAATCGGTTTTAAGATTGATTTAATCACTTTTCAAGTCTATTGATTTAACAAATGATTAAAAAAAAAGAAAAAACATTAGTACGTGAGCAGTAACTAAGTCGTCGTTAATTGTCATTAAGTTGAGACATTGAATTTTGTTGCAGAACTAATGACCTCCATTTATATCTAAATTTGACATCACTTTCAGTTTTCGTCGTACTGGAGAGGGACAATCCTTTTCAACCATGGTGATTTGAGTTCAATACAATACGGCTTTCATTCGATTATTGTGTTTCAGCACACTTGGTTACAACCTTTTACAACTGACGGATGTGTGCATTACAGATTAATGCATTAGCAACAACTGCACTTGTACTCATAAGTGTCTTTTTTTCATTTATTTTTCATTTACACTTTTTAGAAACCCCAGAATTTGGTTGAAGTGTTTTTGTCAAATTTGCACATTTGTGACTATTTTTCCACCGTTTTCACCTAGGTCGGTGTCGGAGTTGTCCTCACACGATCGAGAGAAAATAAAAATCCACCAAGGTCTACATCTTTTCCCGCTGAGGACTATTGGTAACAATCTTTTTTTTTAATGTCGATGTAATCATTTATTCGCTATATCGTTCCAAAATTTATCAGCCTTTGCGGCCGCCCCAGCGAATATTAGCGAGTTTTCGCAACCGGTGACGCGGTCTTTTACAACAGTATTCTTAGCGAAGTTACGGGGTTGCGAGCTCATTTAAACACCCCGTTGTCAGAACTTTCGCCGCCGTTTGAAAACTCGCTAATGAGTCCCTGTCGGAAGGATATATCCATCGAGATCAAAGTCTTTTTCATTGTCAGGTGTTTCGTAGACTGTATTCATTTCCATGTATTTATGTGGTTCTCTTTGTTTGATGTATTGCGAGAGATTCAGATCACCTTTTCTGTCGCCATCAGTTGCTATATTTGATTTATAATCATAATGAAGCACACCTTTTTTTTTTTATTAATCTAGCTGGTAACCGCTATGGAATTTTCACGTCTTGGTAAGTTGACCGCGCTTATATTAACGTAAGAGCTTGCATTAATCGAATAATAATCACCTCCATATAACTATCGACAGCATCCATGACAGGATGATAATAAATAGTAACAGGCAAAGTGTGAATATAAATAATTTTTGGAATATCTGACATTAGACTAGGTCTTGTATTCCATGTTCTGCGTACCTGACGTAATTGCAATAGTGTTGACATCAGTTCGTCGCTAGTAACTGTTGTTTTCAACTCAATTCAATTTATTTCAATCAAGGTTTATTAAAGACATGAATGGCAGTCATAGACTGAATTGGACATGCTTTCAACGTGCAGGTTGATATAATGCACGTATACCATAACAACCCGAGATCAGAAAAAATACAATGTCCCATTTGCAGGCCAAAAAATAAAAAAAGGTTGAATTCCCCCGGCATTTGAAAGATAATACTAATTTAGAACTTCCCTCAAAACGAAAGGGCTCGAAAATTTCTTTTTGTGGGATAATAGCGACCGTTTTTCGTCGAATCAACTTCAGTGATTGCAATCATTTTATACATTTTGTTGATTGAAATGTATATCCAAACGATACTTACCCGTGGTTCCCGATGCAATTACGGTCTAGACACTACTGCTATAATCTGTTTGAATGACATTATCAGCACCGTCTCCTGTATCTTAAAAAATTGTCTTAGATTTAATTTAAGGTTCTCGTATTAATATCATAAAGGACGCATGTGCAAATGGCTAATTGCGAAGTTAGTTTGATAATACATTTTAATGCTTACTGGTAAACATGACGAAAGCAATCCCACGTATTTTGAGATTTCACCTGCTGTTAAAATGAAATTGTTCACGTGATTTTTTTCCTCATTAACATTTGCGCATAATTGGTATTACTTTAACGTAATGTCTTTTTGACCACTTGAAATTATGATAAAAATGATTATATAATTGGTATTTATAATAATTATAGTTCAGCTGGTATATCAGTGTATACTGTAGTGAGTTTAAAGGCATCGTTTAACAATGTTAAATCTGTAAATATATATATATTTGAGTGACCTGTTTTACCATACTTATGTTACCCATAGACTGTATTGTTATAAAAACCGTTAGGGGAAACAAATTATTTACATTTCCAATCATTATTATCTTGAAAATCAGACAGGCAATCGTCTTGTAAAGGTCATGGGATTTCTGACTGACCTTAATGTTTATAATTATGATTGCAGCATGAGTTAAATCCGGGATTTTGTTTCAGAATCTGAGGCAATGTTACTGTTACCGGCTACAGCTGAGCCGCCATGATAAGGCGCGTTAATAGTATTCAAGGCATTTCTTGTTACCAGGTGCCCAGTCATTTAACGTGGGTAGAGAAAAGCAATTGTAGATTGTAGATTAATGTCTTGCCAAAGGACGTTAGTGCCGCTTCGGAATTAGAACCGCGCGCCATGTGATTCACAGTTATGGTTATAATTCATACATGTACGTCTATTACAGATGTATGGTATACAAAACTAGGCATGAAATTATTTAGTGCTATAGCAATAAAATTATTCCATCGGTTATCCATCTGATCACTTCTTGGGGAATAGCAATGTAGACAGAATATCATTATCAATAATATCATTGTAACTTCTTAGGGACAAAATAATTCGTCAAGATGCGATCACTGATCTACATCCACAATTAAGTAAATATTACTAATATTTATATTGTGAGAACGCTAGGAAAGATTAGACGAACGTGATCTTACATTTATATGTTAACATCAGTGCTAGGCTTGAAAGCTAACACACGCACACATATACCTGCAACCTCCTACCCACGCACACACAAACATACGAATACACAAACACATACACACGCATGCACATAAACATGCACACATGTACTCTCCCACACACACAAACAAAAGTTATTTCTGCATTATCAATGCATGTATATACCTTTTTCATTTGTTTGGGAAAAATGAGTTTACCAAATAATTTAACCAAAATTATACTATCATCTGATTAAGCATATGTATTTTCAGGCATTGTTTTTTAATTTTTTTTTGTTATGCCGAAATAATTTATTGAGTGCGGGACAAACGTTGAAAATCATGGAAGGCTTTTGTTGGGAATCGATTCGTGTCGAAATGGACCAATCCCTTTCCATTACCTCACAGAGCAGTTGGTGATAATAATACATCTCACTATGTATGTGCCGTCTCGAAATGATTAAATTATTCAATTCGATATTATCAGCAATAAAACTAGGTGTTACAATAAAGTATCAATATTACGATTGTAATTTCATTGGATTAACGTTATTTCTAACGGTATTTTCAGCATACTCACATCGTTAAGCGAAAAATGGCGCTTTGTTGAGTACATCATAATGAGTACTACCAAAGTATCCGATTACCCATAATTTCAGAATACATCTATTCTTTCCTTTGTGAGAGTTCTTCTAAAGTTCCATATTTTTTTATGTAGACCTATTAATGATCCTCGTCCATTTAAATTTTATCTCATATATTAACGGCCGTAAAACATTAGGGTTTTGTTTTGGACGTAATCATTTTAAAACTGTTTAATGTTTGGAATCAAAAAGAAAGTCCAATATCAAGAACCATGTCCTCCATTTATGTGGCTTTCTTGTTAAAGGCGCGTTTAGTAATGACGTGACAGAACCGTGGCGTTTTTCTGATAATGACATGACGTGTAAAAAGTCCTTTACACCTTTCTACACAGAACTCTGTGATTCTTTAAAACTGTGAAAATATGACGATGACCTTGCTTCTTTGTGTCTGTCATCACCAAGTGGGACACCAATTACTGCAATTTTAGCGTTTGTCGGGACTCTAGCCTGGTGTGTTGCGATTGTAGAATCATGATTACATGTCCATGTATTCATGTAGCTCAGTCGCTTTACTGCTTTTTGTTTTGGAGGCACGTCCTACATCTTTCACATATGGACAGTTTGTCCGGGATCCTTGAGTTACCGCCAGTGTCCATGTCCGTATCTCCTGGGCTCTCTTGGTAAACAGACTTGATGTCCATGTATTCATGAATCCCACCTTGTCTGCTGAATTGTAGTGGTCCTTTCAAAGTTCCTTTATTTTCAATATCGTGTAAACAAGTTGATATTGCTCTCAAATTCGGGGTAACTTCGTTTTTGGATGGTGTAACGCTTGGGAGAAGATAGCCATTAACATCTTTGTCGGCGTCTACTTATGTCACACTAGGAAGAAGATAACCGTCAACATCAAAGTCCAAACCGGATGAAGGCTTTTGATCAACAATGTTCATGTCCATGTATTTATGATCTATATTTGTTTCATTTGTGTGTGTTGTTCTCGTCATTTTTACGTCATTCCCTGTTACATTGGCAACCGTTGATACGTCGCTAGATTGTTGATGTAAATTCAGACTTTGAAGCTGTAGAAGTTGGAAGAAGATAACTGTCTATGTCTGTGTGTGTGTGTGTGTCAGTTGGTGGCGTTTTATTAATAGTGTTCATTCGCGACAGCATGCGAAATTCAGACTTTGATCCAGATTTCGTTGCTCTAGAAGTTGGAGGATAGCCATCAGGATATTTGTCTGTGTCTTTTGAGGGCTTCTGCTTCATACCCATGTATTTATAAATCGCCTCTTGTTTATCGCTTTGCCTTGTTCTTGTCATTCTTTTGTCATTGCCAGAACCTGTTACATATGCAGCTCTCGTAGCTACAATGTGAGCTAATTCAGACCTCGAAGCTGTGGAAGATGGGAGAAGGTAACCATCAAAATCTACTTCTCTGCCTATTGCGGGTCTTTGACCAATAGGCTTCGTGTCCATGTATTTATGAATAGCATCTAGTTTATTACTTTGTCTTCCTCACGGCAGTTTTATCTCATTGTCAGAAACTACTTCATCGGCATTGGTCGTTTCTATTTCCATGTAAACTTTTTTTTTCCGGCGTTGTAGCAGTTGGTAAAAGATAACCATCAATTTCTGTATCATTAGAACTAGGAGATCTGTCATGCATAGTATTCATGTCCATGTAGTCATGGGATGCATTTTGTTCAATATCGCCCCCGATGTGCACCTGCTCACCTGTCGTATTTTTACTTTCTGTTAAGGCAACCCGCGATTTATTTGTCCGTGATGATACAACGGTTGACAGGCGTTCTGGTAATTTACGTGGGGAACTAGCGCTTAGAGACTTCGGTGGTAAGCGCTTTATAAGTAACGTTTTTATTATTATTATTATTAACTAAGGTCATGATAGATTGAGTCTAGGTTCTGAAGGTTTACAGACCTAGAATGCATCAAATTCATGTATACAGTTATATCCAGATTCTGTTTGGCTTTTCTCTTCCGGGATCGACATAGGCAATATACGAATGCTGCGCTAAAAATAATGCTCGGAACGGGAACACTTATCCCGAGCAATAAGAAAAGATTACATGGGACTTCGTTAGATTGTTCATTTTTAGGTTCATTTAAACTGAAGTGTCAAAGTATGTTTGGAGTATTTGAATACGGAGCTGTGTTACCAAGTTCCTTTGAAAGCTCTTCTCGGGTAGAACTTGACAAAGAAGGGTCAGTAGTCTCGAATTCAATAGTACTAGTAGATTCTGAATTAAACACGAATGGAGGAAAAATTAGTATAAAACAACACCAGCGCTTATCAAGCATCGTTATTCTCGAATGTAATAGTAATAATGGTAGATTCTGGAAGGTAATAGCAAGTCATTATATGCAACAAATTTCTCTATTCGGATTTCTTTATGCTGATGTAGCTAAAGTGTGTCTTCGATTACTTCATTATTGTTAAATGTTGCATGTAAGTGTCGGCTTGCATGGTGGTGTAGATATACAGTAGTTTTGCGGTTGCACCATGTGTGAGCGAGAGAGGGAGGGTTGAGGAGTCCTGAAAAGGACTCTGACTCGGTAATCTTTCTTAGAGGAGTGTAGTCCTGAAAAAGGATTGTTATCTTTCTTAGCATATAGTTCTAAGGAGAACTATAGCGCTTGGAGAGGATGAGTGGATCGACGTTTCGAACAGTTGACTATCCGTTGTCAGGAGCTTCCCTCTCTCTCTCACACATGGTGCAACCGCAAACCTACTGTATTTCATTATTGTTATTTTTTTTCATGTCTTTTTTTAAATAGGCAATATGAATAGAAATATGTTTGTCTTAGTGTCTTTAAAGCACAAGTTGATGCATTTTGTGTATAGCGAGAGGGTTAACTGCACTGTCATATTCGGATTGTATCGGGGGAGGGGGCTGAGGAGGTGGCACCCCGAGCGATGGACATGCTTGTGATTATCCAATGATCAATTAAAAAACATCATTGTCGGGTAGCTGTACTACTAGGTTCAAATGCCAAAAACATACTTCCTAAGTAGCAAATGGATCTTGCATCCCTGTTGTGACTGCATGTATGACGTCCAATCCCGGAATGAGTACAGTCTGCTACGTTGTCTTCAGTCCTTGACAATTGACATACTTTAGCAGAATACGACCTACCCTGTTAATGATTCGTCCTTAGTCTTGGTGTTAGAGCTTGAAGTCCTGACCGTGCTAGTATACATGTTAAATGCCTTGGTATTTAAGGTTGGAGGCTCGACTACAATACTCATATATATATAATGTTTAAGCAAATAATTCTGGAAGCATTTCATAGAGGTTAATTATGGCTTTTTACCTCCTGAATAACAAATGGCGCCGGCATCGCGACTATGACCGCAGTAATCTCCAATCCCTGGATGAGCACAGTCTGCTAGGTTATCTTCTGTTCCCTCACACCCGACATAAACTAAGCGACTACGACCAGTGCCCTGACAAAACCTAACCGATCCCCGTACGTTCAATGCTCCATCAAACCCCAGCATTCTCCAAACTACACTAGCATCTCTTAGATCCCACCAATAATCACAGATAGTTCCCCCAGGATCCATCATTCACGACCTCTACTCTGCCTTCAGCATCGTTAGCCCCACCAACAAGACAAACTTGGAATGGATTTTGATGGGCTACACGTGAATAGGAGAGACATGTATACCTCATTTGGGATCGTATTTTGGATAATGTCATAATAGTTGTATATATAAATGTAAAATAAATTTAAAAACAGATTCTTTAAACTCATAGTACTGAGGTATGCGATAAGATTTAAAGATTCATCATGATTCACCAAACCCGCATGACTTGCTAAAAAATAATCTATGCTGAAACATGAATACTAAAGAAAATACGTCTTGCTAAAGAATTACGAAATGTAGCGTGGTTGCATTTGACTGTCATACAATA
>BEXV01002335.1:17447-43215 GCA_003118195.1 Hemicentrotus pulcherrimus
CCCCCCCCCCCCCCTTGAAAAAAATCCTGCGTACGCCACTGGCTTCATGTCTTGAGTGGAAATCGGGCCTACAGACTATGATTATTTTTATTCCCCTCGAACTGGAAGGGATTAAAAAAACAAAGAACAAAATTATACAGGCCTATTCTGATGGTTTTCACTGTTATTTGGAAATTTATTAAGAACGAATTGACCTAGAAAATAAATTATTATGCATAGGTGAGAATAATCAAAATATAGGGATTTAGGCTAAAACTTGTTATTAGTGCAACTTTTGCAACTTTATTTGCTGGCAAACTTAACCAAACATACACTCATAATATGATACTAGAAAGAAGCTGCTAATTCATTTATCAATTAATCCATAGACCTACGTCCCTTGCATTTTAAAACAGAATCCAAAGTTTTTGAATTATCTATTTACAGTTGACAGTCCATTTTCTCAGAAACGAGTACATTGCGGTATTCATGGACGCGAGGTTGGTAATGTGTATGTTTTCGTTTTTCTCACGCTGGCCGCTGGATGGACCGGTACGGTATCACACACGTATTATATTCGCGCATTGGCAGTGGACAGGATAGCACCTTTTTTCAGAGGTAAGTGTTCCAGAACCTATGAATAACTTCAGTATTGAGTATCCTATGAGCTAGCTAAGCCCTCTTTATTGATGTTATGTATGTCAATTATTTATCTACCAGGTATGGGGGTAAAATTATCTGTGCAAGGTGGTTAACAATGCCTATATTTAGTAGACACGCCTTTCTTCATTCATTGATTCGATACAAGGCAGCTGTAGCAGCTAGCAAAGAGCGAAGCAGCTGCTAGCCCGTTGGCGTGCGCCCCACACTCAAGCTCCCGCGCCCTCTTCTCAAGCTCTGCACTAGAGCCGCTGGCTCAGGTTAGGTGTCGTCGACGTTTTCCTTAAAAAAACGGTGTATTTCAAATACTGATCCCACAAAAACCAAAAAAGTGTACCTTTTCAGGTTCACAGGTTTCAACGTTTTCTTTAAAAAGGGTCATTTCAGAAAAGGTGCGGTAGATCTATGTCATTCCATTTCAGAGGTTGATGGACACGGATGGCCGATGGGTAGCATTTGTGTATGAAAGTAATCCCCCTGGACCTGATGACTTCTTAATCATAGTAAATTTCGATGGAATAACAAAGTAGTTAAACAGGCGCTTGTGTACTTGTGTATCCATTTTTTACCCTTAACTCCTGCATATTGAGAGTATAGACTACACTGTACACCCCAAATTTCTCTTTCATTCGTTAGCTTCTTCTGACTTCATGTTCTGTCTTATTTGATAATTTAGGTAGGGTCAGCTCCTCTGTTTAGAGACAGAAGCCGACCGTAGGGTCTGCTGTGCCAATTTTTTGTTGGCCAGATCGAGCCACCAAACTAGCCATCTGGTAAGTGGAACTAACATTTTCGAGAATAAATGCATCGGATATGAATCTGCTAAAATGACATTTTAGTCCAAAGTTTGGTGGCACGATCTCTCTCGAAGCAGTTCCCCAAAGTTGACAGCCCTGTATTGGTTTGTTGAGATGAAAGAACGGACTGCGCGATTTTAAAATATCAGATCCCCCTATTGGAAAATCCTGGATCCGCCGCTGGTCCCATATACATCTTTCTGTGTACAGTGCTTCTTACTGTTACCAAGACTGGGCCAAATTCTTATAATTATAATTGTTATGATTCCAGGACCTTGCAACACACCAATACTTAAATGCTACATGATCAACTTTTTCTAATCGATTCTACCCCGTTTCATTCACAATGCAATCGCACGACCAGAACTCGACTTTATCTTTAAACAAGCTTTGTAATTAAAACTTAAGAGTGCCGTAAGTATTGTAATCCTGTACTAGACTGTGAAAGAAAGAGACATTTTCCTTTCTCAATTCATAATTCCCTCTCTTTCAGACCGTATGTTTGGCTGTTTGCTACTACATGTACATGTATGTAATTTCACTTTAACCAATGATAATAGTAGTCTATTCATCCGAACTTGCATATCGTTGGGCTCGGGGTAGACAAAATTTATATGACTTTTTATATTTTTTGGCTTGTTCAAATGCACCCCCCAAATGCAAAGAATGGCAATCTTTGTATTAAAGCATCCCCCTATATAACTGTTTAGTTCTTACCCATTTACTAGACAAGTGTCTGCTTTTAATAATCTTTCGAAAAAGTGAATTGTGAAATGATTTATCAATTGCTTGTCTGAATTTTGGAGTAAAAATACACCCTTTATGGTGTTTATCTGAGAATTCTGAACTTGTGTCACTGTCCTCCCCCAAACCATCTGACCAGGCAACAAAGGATTCGTCATTAGCATGCATACAGTAATTTGGAACCCTTAGCACCCCCTGTGCAAATATGGCTCTCAGGGCATTGAAACATTGCCCCTCCCACTAATACAGTTTGGTAACCATCTGTCTACAAAAGCCACATATTTTGTTTCCCTTGAAAATGGTTTCATTGAAACATGTACAAAAGGAACCTGTACTTAAGACCACCGGCCTGTAAAGACCACTTTTCTTGTCTTTTTTAAAATGATGCCTTTTATTTTGATGTCCCAAACATTTAATATGCGGATGCACAAAGTCTATTTTCCCATAATAAGACAGGGCTCCAGATAACTACAATACTGCCTTACACATTCATTCAATAGTATGACAATTGTTTTAAACAGTCTTTCTAAGTTGTGTCAGAGAATCATGATTCTCCTCTTTATGTTGGGGTGCCTGAGTGTAGTCCCTCATTTAAATCAGCAATGACTGTACCACGTATTCTCTGACAAAATATGGCCAAGACCATGTCTGATAACCTAAGTTTGTCTGATGATATGAGTCGATGTGACAGCCCCCAGTGCCCTCAGGAAATTGAGTTGATGATCATAGGGGGAAACCTGACCGTGAAATGACTGCCGACCTGAGATGACTAATGATGTGTGAATACACCTACATGTAGTTCTTGTCCTCTGAATGGGCTGGTTTTGAGATCAGAGGCTCATTTAAGTTCCACCTGTTCGTAGGACCACATTGGACTATTTCTGTGTTCTAATCCGAGCAGGACAGTGCCTTTGTGCATACTACATGTTGCCTATGGGTAGACTACTGCTTTTGAGCAAATACTGTGTAGTGTAGTGGATGGGTTTGACACTGTTGGCCTACATGTTTAACTGAGAAAAAGGAATTTGAGATTTGCCTATTCCTCAGGAGAAACAATTTGGATTATCTTTTGTTGCTGGACAACAACACATCTTGCTCTTATACAGGAATAGTTTTATCCTTATGAATCTAGGTGTTCACTTTCTGTTTCTTTTGTTTGCTTAAACCACGCCATGCCCCTTACCCGCTCGCCTGTTCTGCCAGTGGGTCTTTCCAAGGATGTTAGATACGCAATGGATCAGCTACAAAAGCCTGCACCACTGAGCCCTGAGGATACGCCAAAGACCACACCTTCATCACCTTTATTGTCTTCCAAGCCCCATGGTGCCGGTAGGGAGGAGAATGTGAAACCGCCCATTCCTCCTGCAAGGGCACCAAAGGCCACACCCGCTGTTTCCAAGCTGCCTGAGTTACCCGCTGTGATCGTGGACCCAGAGTCGGGGGAGAGGTACCGCAGAGGAAGGCTACTGGGCAAGGTAAGAAATATCGAATGATAGGTGGAGGGGGTGTAAAACGAGGTATGTTGACTAGAGATCTTCACGGGAGTCGAAATTATTCAAAAAAATATGCTGAGAAATCAATATTTTGGGTTTTAATGTATAAACAATTACTAATTTTTGTATCATCTAGATGCTTTAATTGAAGTATTTAAAAAGAAGTTCTATTCGAAGCATATTGTACACTTGATTAAATAAAAAATGCCTAGTGTTCAAAGAAGCAGATAAAATGTTTAGGAGGGGAATTTACTCCATTTACACTGTACATTACATGTATGTACACTACATGTGTAGGCCTGAGTCTAAAGGGGTCCGCGCCCGGGCCCCGACCGTCAAGCTGAAACCAGGTTTTTTGGTTTTCGGGTTTCGGGTTTTTCAAAATTTCACACTGATATTTTGAAATATAGAACTAAAAATATGCAATTCACAAACTTAATATGCCTTAGATATAAATGGATATTATTTAAGTTGACGGTAGGTGTTTTTAACGCTCTAAAATTGAGGCTGCAAGAAAGGAATCACACTTCGTGGTACCGATCGAGTGCTTTCAGAAGTGGAAGACAGAGCAAGAAAGTGCCACAAACAAGACTAAAATGTTGATCAGACTATTGCAATTAAATCATAATACTAAAGGCATTAATTTAATTGTCAAAATATATCCACAACGTAATGGTTTACCCTCAATAGTTTGATGAAGGAAAATAAATTAAAGCTCTTGAAATAACATCGAAGTGCCTTTAGTTCGTTCTAAAAATGCTTGTATAACGGCAAGCAGAAGGTACGAGTCAAGCTTGATATGCATGTTTACATCCCTACACCGTCATCCGACCTGATCGGAACAATAAGCATTAACCCAATTAAAAAACATCACGTAAGACTCTAAGGGACTCTAACACTTCCGTTTCTGAACGCACTTGATCGGTACCACGAAGCGTGATTCCTTTCTTGCATCCTCAATTTTAGAGCGATAAAAACACCTACCGTCGACTGAAACAATATCCATTTATTTTTTAAAGCATCTTGATTTAATTTAATTGATTATTTTATTGTTTTGAAAGCTACTGCTTCAAGGGTGACAGTCTCTTTCGTCGCATTATTAGAACAGCAACTTAATTTTAACTCCAGCTGCTGCATGCACACAATTTTTAGTGTCAGTGATGAAAATTTCGGGTACCCGGTCCCCACCCAAAATTTTCGAGTCAAACCCGGGTTCGGCAAAACCCGCGATGACTCGGGCCTAATGTACACTGTACGTGTGCACGTGAGGAGTGCCCCCATTAATTGATGCCTGTTTATTTGTGTCACTTCAACCAGGAAAGACTAGTCCTCCATCCGGAAGTATGTGTAACTTGACTAAATATCTTTATGGTCATTTGCTCTCCATTTTGTGCCAATTAATCAGGACGTTGTATTCAGTAATGTGTACATGTATCTTTGGCTCAAATGCCAATTTTGGCTACTTTTACATTTTCAAGAATTTCATATAGTTAGTATCTTGATTTTGTAAGATTTATAAGCATGTCTATAGAAGTAATATCCCTATGTATAATGCTTGAGAACACTGAAGATTTTAGTGTACACTTATTGTGCACACATTACAAATTAAAGTGCCATTGTTAAATCAATAAAATAGACATGGAGTGAGCACCACTGTTTTCTATACTGTTGGCACGACTGTATTGCTGGATAGAACACCAGGCCAACACCACAGGTGTACATGCATAAAGATTGAGTTAACTATGCTAAAAGTTTTAGACCTACCATCTTGAAAATATGATCACCCATTCACCCTTGTATGTAATTGTTATTGAAATGCTTTGGTCTATAAACTTAAATTAATAACCTTTTTAAAGCCTGGACAGTTGAAGTTAAATGATACTTTCGACGCTAATTTATCTCCTTGTAATTGGTTTACACTGGAATGAACAGCACCTTTGGTCTTCCTTTTCATTTTATAAAGTCGAGTGATTCAGAGAGAGGGAGGAAGTGATGAATGGAGGAGGATGAA
This sequence comes from Hemicentrotus pulcherrimus, assembly GCA_003118195.1. Taxonomy (NCBI): domain Eukaryota; kingdom Metazoa; phylum Echinodermata; class Echinoidea; order Camarodonta; family Strongylocentrotidae; genus Hemicentrotus; species Hemicentrotus pulcherrimus. The sequence continues at coordinate 23,132 of BEXV01002335.1, forward strand.
GAGAACGAGAAAGGGGGAGAGAGAGAGTGGGAGAGAGAGAGAGAGAAAGAGAGAGAGAGAGGACAGATAGATGGGAAAGCAGAAAAAAAAAACAGGCAGAAAAAGGAGAGGCAGAGAGATTGAAACAGAGAGAGAGAGAGAGAGAGAGAGAGACAAAGACAGAGGAAAGACAGGTAAATGGTAGGGAGGGAGGATGAGTGGGGGAGACGATTTTATGGGAGAGGGCTTTTGAGGTACTGTACATTGTACATTGTAAGCCGGAAAGAAGAAAAGCATTACCCCCACCCCTATCTCGCCCCAACCCCTGAAGAAATTGGTGTAAATGAGGGTGTCACGATAGCTAGGGTGCGATGCTATTAGTCAATTTCCTGTTATTTGACTTGAAGTGAGGGCTCCCCATCCCTGTTTCATGTTATCAGAGGCTTTGTGTCGATGTTGCTGTCAGCAAGCCGACGATGTCACGATTTCAGCTCTTGAACAATGATAGCAAGCTTGATACATGAGTGACACAGTCTTCATGCTTTATACTGTACTTGCAACTCTGCTTCAAAGTTACGCAACTTTGATCAAATGTGGTATCCATTGTTCATTCATTTTTTATTCATTTTTTAATAAATATAGGCAGTGTACTTGCATTTCAAACCCATTCATGAAGCGATGGCTTTCAACCGTAAGCAGTTAAAAATACAATATATTTTCCAGATTTGAAAGGTATTGAAATAAAAGAAATAGAAAGGAGAGAAGAGTGCATATCTGCTAGGGGAATGGATAGAGATAATGGAGAAGGAAAAAAAAGAAGAGGAAGGATGAAAAGGAAAAGGAGGGTAGGTGGAGGAGGAGAAAAAGAGGAAGAAGAAAGGGAGGAAAAAGAACAATAAGGAGGAGAGGAAGGGAAGGAGGAGAAGGAGAGGAAGGAGGAGGAGGATTGCATCATGAGCAAAATCCAGGATTTTGCCTAGTCACTGCATTTTATGCTCAAAAATGAATTTGATCGATCAATTGAGAGAGAGAATTAGAGATGGATAGGGGAAGAAGGAGAAAGAGAAAAAGAAATCAATCCCGTTGAGGATTTTTGATTAAAACATTACAAGAGGTGTACATGTACTGCCTGTTTTTATTATTTGTTTAGAGCTTTATAACTCTGTGTTTAGGAATGCTATTCCATTGATCTCATACAGTTATATTTGATGAGTAAGCTCTCATAAACTCCCAACAAAGAAGATTAAATTTCATAAAAAAGCTCACTTGATTGTCAACGTATCATTTATAGACTAAATCCCTTTAAAGCTACAGTGCGGTCACCCCTAAGCTTCAGCTTAACAATGGTATTATCAGTGATGTCACAAAACATGGAGGGTGTACACGAGATTATGTCAGATCATTAGCTGATTAGGCCTGCCTTCATCAGCTCGAGATTTGACCTTGTAACTTGAAACTTGAGCTCGAGATATTTTGCTCAGCGTTCGCGCATAGTGCGAGTCTTCAGGCTGGTAAAGACGCACCAGACAAATAGCGGGATATTTTGCAAACTAGCCAGAGATATCTTGGGATGATTATCTTGACCAAATATTCCGCTAATTGCAACTTAGGGCTGATGAAGACGCAAATTAACTGGATAACTTGAAATTGGGATAGTTGAAATAGCAGGATGATTGGCAATCTCAAGCTGATGAAGACAGGCCTATTGAGAATGAGCTGGAGGGGTACATGTAAAGCTTATTGGATTGCAGGAGGCTTTTGTGTGTAGATGACCACTCACCAAGAGACATTGTAGGAAAAAATAGAAATATATTAATTATTGAAAGCAGCAAAACCTAAACACTATTAGGTGAAAAAGAATTATATTTTTCTTTCTCCCATTTATGTGTCAGTTTACATTTACAGTAAAGTATTAAAGGTTTTTGAGTTTTGAACACCACTCACCTTAGGGAGATTGTGAAAAGAAAAAAAGTGAAAATGAATAGAAAGAAGAAACAAAAACATGCAAATATTTGGGTACAGTAATAGAGATGAAAATGTTGTCTTCTCTTATTTTGTACCCTTTACAGGTACATGTACATGTAATTTCATGCTGGATGATATTCAGTCCCATTGTTTCATACGTGTATGCATGCAGTATATTGCACAATTAATTTGAATCTTATGTTCAAAGTATATATATACATGTATATGCACATACACTTTCTGCATTTTCATATATTGTTTATGATACATTAATTTGTTTGACATTCTAGCAAAGTACAGATACAATTGTCAAAATGCTACATTTTATCTACATGTACATGTAGGTGTCAAAAGCTCCTTAACACTCAGTGTACACATTCATTAGTTTTATTTGGGGTATTTGTTTTCGTCTTGCTCACTCTAAAGTAAACAAAGAAGATAAAAGACAAATACATATTAGCCTGGTTTGCAGGCTGATTTTATTTCTCTCAATATTTTCAATAGAAATGTGTTATATGATTTGAGACTGTCCTTTCTCTCTCTCTCTCTCTCTCTCTCGTTTTCCTCTCTCATACAAGTGAATGGACACGCAAGTGAGGCTCAAATCTCAAAAAGTAATACCAGGTAGAAGATATTCTTTAGTCTGCATATTCCAGACTTGGTTAAAGTTTATTTGATTCATTATGAGGAATAAGATTCCTTCAGGCTGGATTCCAGGCTAGGGGAGAATTTGATAAACGATTAAATGGTTATTTACAGTGATGTAATTCTTTCCGGTTGACACATCATTTTGTGAATGGACAGGGAATGATCAATCAAAAGCGGTTTAAAAAAATAGAACTGATTTGTGTAATTGTGGTTGTTTTATGACTGCTCTTTCTTTGTGTTTTGTTGCCAGGTGTTTATTGTTGACAGCAATACAGCCATAAACAAAGCCTAATAAACCTTTGTGATTTTCATGACAAAAGAAAAAGTTTGGAAACTGAAATAATGGAAGAAAGAGACTGTACTGGCTTGTAGTTTGGTATTTGCTCTTGATATTGTATTTCCTTTTGATATTGTGATATTTCCAAGTAATAATAACAGACTGGCTTTACATGTAGATCTTAATTTGGATCTACATGTATGTTGTTTTTTGTCGGGGAAAAAAAATCTTCCTTCAGTGGTACATGTACTTTATGAAAGAAGTCACCTGACCTCTTCAAAAATCATTTGAAACAGTATCCTGGTGTACACTTTATGGAAATAATGCTTTATAATCATGTTTATAATGACTATTAATATTTTTATATTTAGATTATAAATAAATAAACAAAAAAAATCTGGAAGACGAAATGTAATGTCATTCTAACTTGACCTCTTAGTCTTCCTTGACCTTTTAAAAAGGGCCCCTGGCTACCTTTGAGAGTCTCTATCCATAGGTGATGATGATGGTCAACTGGCCAGAATATGGGTCACCTTTTGGAGTGCCTGGCATCAATTAGTATCCATCATGTGTCATAGGCCCATGGTCATAGGGAGATGTGCTTGCTAAACGGATTGTGTATCTGTTTTTGTGTAACGTTTTTTTTTAGAGAGGCTGTGCCTGTGAATGTTTCAGCCAATCATGAACATAATTTGCCAGTTTGCTTATGTTATGGGAATGAAGATAGTGGTAAGCCACATTCATGATGCATTTAGTAATATACATGTAGATACATGTACATGTATATTGACTGCTTTGACAGGCATGAGCTGTTTCTATAGGCTCAAGGGGTCAAAGCAGGATGTAAAGTCCTGAGAGCCATATAGTAACAGCTACATGTACATGTATGCCTTGAATATTAAAGCAGTCCATATATCTTTTATATACCAAATTTATAAAAAAATCTACAAAGAATTCTTGGCTTATCCTTTTCTTTAGTAAAGATTGGTTAATCACATAAAATCTGAGACACTGTTAAACTTTGCTGGAAAGTTGCCTGAATGTCAGGATCATTCGGGAATCGCACACACACTGTATAATATCAGGGGGCAACAGGCATCTTTTTCATTAACTATTGCCTGTTACCCAGGCTAGATGACTAGATTCATTCAACCTACTAAAAGAGAAGTACAGTATATTTATAATACATCTTATTAGTTCCTGTTTGTTGCAGTTCACATGTAATTTGAATTCAGAATGATAAGAGGATCATTGTACCGATATTTATTGACAGTCTTAAGATCTGTTTATATCATTACATGCAAAGTGCAAATATTGTATGTACATTTATTGATAAAAGAATACAATTAAACTTTCTTTGCTACAGATTTAAGGTGATATTTTGGTTTATACACTGTATGGTTTCATTCAAATTTCAGATAAATTCTTTGCTTGAGTGAAATTATCAATGAAAGAGAAATAGATCAGATGTTGCCAATTCAAAGAGGAGTACAGGTTGCTTATTGTAACTTATTCATCAGATAGAGGCTTTTCCTTGATTTAAATAAAGCAATGAGAATACATGTAGGACCTTGCCAACACTGTACAAATGCTCTAAAAAGTGCATAAACTCCACAGTTTGGAGGAGCAAAATAGACCCAGACGGTCCTTGGATGCTAGCTGTTCCCTTTGTAAAATTCAACAATAATATTTGTAAGTCTGGAGCAATCTAAAGATTTGCATGGTTAATTGAACTCGGGACACAACATGCATTAAAAAGAATTGTCTGCATTTTATAATGAAATGTGTTTTTCTGAGTTTTATCAGCAGCTGGTATCAATTTTGGGCATGATGTGGTTTTCTAACTCAGCTTCATGTGACTGTTCATGTACATGTAGAGTGTATATCACGACAGCCTTAATTATCCTTACTCTTTCAGTCTTTGTCTAACATTTTTGTTCACTCCACCCCCCCCCCCNTACATGTGCAGTAAAGGGTTTAATACATTACATGTAATGTATGCATATATTGCTTTTGCAGAATTCACAAATTACTGATATGTTGTTCATTTAGAGTTTTTGTTCAGATGGATCAGTCTGTCTGCTTTTTCTTTGTTTTCATTCAGAGTGAATTCTTCTAAAATTATCTAAAAGCCTATAAAACTCATGTTTAATACTACATGTAACACAGGGAATAATTTTCCTCAAATTTTTTGATTAGCAATTTTTAGCAGATGGATAAATATTTCAAATGAAATTCTGTACATTTCTATGGAAGAAAACTGGTACACAAAAGATATTTTGCGATACCAGGAAAATGATTCCCTGTAACACCGCCCCACTCCCCCCCCCCTCAAATAAAAAAGAGAAGAAAGAATTAACAAGGAGCCAAAGCTTTTTTTAGCTGTCCAAAGCCAAACTGCCCACATTCACATGTTTTCATTTTTTTTTCTCACACCGAGACTTCTCTATTTTGATCAAAAACATGTGAGGTACATGTAGAACATAATTCACAACACCCAGCAATATGTGCTTGAATTATTTTTGTACATTGTCCTGTCATTATTGAAACCAAGGATTTAAAATAAATTGGCAGATTAGAGGTCGCCCCCACACACAGAAGTATATACTGTAGGATCAGATTTTAAAATTTTATTTTATTGTTCAATGAAATCTCCAATTTTCTCTTCTTATCTGGTATGGTCACGTCATACATTTGCAGTTGTCTTTTGTTTTTCTTATTCATTTCAAGAACTGGAGATGAAAACTTATAATTTCCCCATTGTCAGTCTGTTAAAGGGAAAGTCTCTCAAACTAAAAAATAATTGTTTATTCTTTATATGTGAAAAAGAAAGGAAACAAGGAAACAGGTCCGTAATAGTACATGTATCTTCAGAATTTTAAAGAAGTGGTTTTCTCCAAGTTTCTATTTTATATTATCTTTACAAAATAAACAAATCTTTGTTTACTATTTTGGGTTAAAAAAAAAAGAAATTAAAAAAAAAAAAAATCATGTCTGTTTGGAAATATTCTTAGATTCAAAACAGTCTACATGTATGTAGATGAATTTCACTACCCGATACATTATTTTAGCTACATGTAAATATTTTTTTTTTTTAAACTCTCACTGAGGCACATACCAGATAATGAACAAAGATTTTTCATTTAGAAAAAATATACACCTGTACTCAGTGTACTGTTAAATGAAGAAGATCTGTGCAAAGAACCTCTCACATTCCCAAACAAATGTTAATATTTTTTTGGTGATGTACATTGTACATGTACATGTACATGTAATACTGCACATGATATCTGCCATGTGCATCTATATTACAACCAGCTTGTCCGAATCTTAAAAACCCTGTTTTCATCTACTTTGTAGATGTAAATGTACATAGTACACTCAGGACACAAACTAGTTTATTCAAGTCTGCTTTCTCCATCAACCCGGGGGCTGCCTCAATTTCCCAGTTTCCTTCCCCCTTCAAAGCCAGCACCTGTGAGTCATAAGGTGACAAGATATCATCAAAATACAAATATGAATCAACACGAACCTCTAGAGCCGAACGGGAGCTACCTGAAATCACTCTAAAAGTGTACGCAGTACATTAATAAATGCGGGCCGCTGTAGCCAAACGGGAGCTCCCTGAAAACAGGAGAATTAGAAGCAGTAGTGCTACATTTACGGCGGATGGCTTGGAAAGTGACTACATGTATTAAAGGCTCATTATATGTAAATCTCTTGGGTTTGGGGATCTACATGTACATGTACATGTACATGTAATTACTGTAAATATTTGTGATGCCCTTGATGTGTATTGCAGGAGAGCAATTATAGGGATTTGAATTTTATTCTAGTACCGTAGTCTGAATCATCTTGTTAAAGGTACATTTGTAGACCTCCTTTAGAAGAGTTTGTAAGTGCTTTATTGTACATTGTAAGTGGTACATTATACATGTAGATGGAACTCTGAAAAAAAAGAGAAATAAAATGCCAGAACCAGATACACTAACTGGTATTTCAAGTGGGTGAATTAGCAATACCACTGTATGTACTTGAACATGTATTTTTGGACAACTTGCAACTTTGTTGCATCTTTGCCTCTCATAATGAATGAAAATCAATAGCATGTACATTGTATTGCTATACAGTAACTATTTCATTGGAAGATCAGTAACGGTATATGCTATGATTATGTATCCATAATCATGTCTTGAGGGAATCATTACTGAGAGAGAAATGGGATTGCATAATATTTTAGAGTTCTTCACATGGCAGAGCTGTACACTACTCCACTAAAAAATGCCAACTTTTTCATTAACGAGATTTACATGAAGTTTAAATGAACCTACATGTATTTTTCAAACACCTAAATTTCACCCACCATTTTCTCAGATTTGTCACTCGAATTTTCTACTTTTATAGACCTAAAGCGTGTTCATCATTTCGTTTCACCATTCACCTTTTGGAAAATATTTTTACAAATTGTTAGAATATAAGATCATTATTATAAACCAGGGCTGCTCAGTGTTTTCAAAGGGAGTGTGCATGGACTGAAAGTTTTAGGGTCTGTTTGCATGAGCCTTCTGTTAAAATCAAAATTAAAATAAAATTGGGGGATCCTGAGTTGGAATTTGGAATCTGTATAAATCTTGGGTACCTGTTAGTATAGTGTCCTCTGTAAACTTACATTGTCTATCAAATCATGTATGCACCTGATTTATGTGCATGGCATCTCTGAAATATATTTTACATGTTAACGGTATCATGAAAGACAAGCATGACATATTTGTTCATGTAATGTATGTAGGCAATTACCATCAGCTCCCTTGTCTTCAATGACAGTTATTTGTTTTAGATGAAAGAAAGAAGCAAGGACATTAATTTTCATTGAAATAATGTGAAAGTGAAACTCTTTTTGTTTTGAAGGCATTCAGTAACTCTGGTCATGTCATTATCGAAGAGGGCATGCTAGCTATACACATATTCACTGAATTCATGTACATGTACAGTACATGTGTAGTCCTATTGCCAGGGATGAGATTCTTCCACTGATTTCGAGATTTCAAGACGGGGGAAAAACAAAATCAGCTTAAACTTTCAGACTATCATTAATTGTACTCTACATGTACATTTAGCATTGACCCCACTACCTAAGCAGCATTTTTCTCTCATCTGAATAATGATACATGTATGGAGTCTTTTGGGTAAACAAAAAAAATGGTCAAATATAGAATTCAAATGCAAGGAAAATGTGTCCTTTTGTGTAGAAAAGTTTTCTGGGGAAAAGCGGCGCGGCTAACCCCAGCCAGTGGTGTTACCCCGGTAATCTTTCTTTTGGGGGAATTTCTCTCTCTCATCCCTGTATTACAGACAAGTTCTGAAATTTCAAATTTACAAGCCAATCTCATTTACAAGCCAATCACATCTAGAGTTATCAAGATGAAACCTATATTACCGGTACCTGGTATGGACTTGAGCTTTCTAGTGTGCAAGATGTGTGCATTGGTCACTGCCATCCCGTGTGTACTGTGTGTTACAACGTGCAGTTTTGAGCATTAAATGGAAACTGTAAATTTTCTCAGATTCACTAGAGTTTTTCATTAGAACTCAATTTTTACTGAATGGACCAATACATGTAGCACATTTCAGTTTGTATTCAATCACGCCCACTGTGAAGAAAAAAAATCAAAAGAGATCTTTAAGGCCCCATACTAACATTTTCATGGGGTTTTAAATTATTAAAGGTGTTAGGGTACATGTATGTATTCTTTGAAACCCTGTTAACATTAGAAATTGGGGTTTGGATGGGGAGTAAATTTAGGGGCCCATGTTCACCAACCCATGCTGGTGTTGAACAGTAAATTTTGTCTCTTTTAGAATATGTATGTGCAATTCAAACATCAGGACAGATTTTTGGTTACTCTATAGTATTGCAATATAAACTGAATTGTTTCAAGTGTTGGCCAATAGAATCTGTGGATATGTCCAGAATTTTATCCAGAATACATTGAGTGTGAAAACACTTGTACATGTACATGTAGGTTTAAAGTGTGCAGATTGAAGATGATTCATCTATTCTCAATCACACAAGATCCTCAGCCATTCTTAAAACACTCTCACTTATATTTAGATTTCTGTTGTTACCATGGCAACAATGACTGGGTGCTCATGACAGAGGCCCCATTTTGTGCAGACAAGGTGCTATGAAGATTGAATGATTTGTTTAGTTACTGTTTGTTGGGTAAGATTTTTCGTTTGTTAGCTGACAACTGTAGTTAATCAAAGTTGTACAGAAAAGAGGAAAATGAGAGAATGGATGTCATGAATATTGTGAACATTTTTTGTTTTGTTTTTATGTCAAAGTTTTATAGATTTTAAAGTACATGGTTGTGTATGTGAATAATTGATATGTCTTGATTTATGTTTCTTGAAAATGTGACATGCTTAAGCTTCTTCTAAAAGTATTCAAAAAAAGTCCTTCCCGTAATCCAACCAGTCCACCTTTCTTTGTTGAGTTATGAAAAACACAAAAGTCATCAAATTTACGAGGGGTATAAATAATTTAGTTGTTAACTGTATGTCATCTTGATAGATGAAAGATACTATGTAGCAATAAAAAGGGAGTAATTCTATAAATAAAACATTTGCTTATTGAATCACACAATAGAGGGTGAATAATTCTTTTCCTGATACCTATTCATTCAAGTTTCATTGTTAAACAATTTTTTATTAGGTATTCAACCATTCGTTATGATGATTGATGGTTTTCTCTGTTTTTTTTTGCCAATAAGAATTAGAGGGTTAATTGTATCATGGCTTTACCAAGCTTAGAGCAGATGCTTATCCTCTGTGGGCTCTATTCAGAGTCAGAAAGGTGTGTTGTGGCTCCAAACGAGCGATGTACGTATATTTCCTCTGCCATAATTTTGTAATAGGGAATGGGGTTGCCAAATGTCCTTTTTTCACTGACCTCACTGACCTCACTGACCCAGTGCAACAAAAAGGAGGAGACAATTATATATATTAACGTGAGAGTAAGATGCAATCTAAAGTAGATCCTGTCTTAATCTTGTGACCTCATCAGACTTCTTTAGAAATTATTTTTAATCTGGTTAAAGGCATTGCATAACAATGTCAAATCTGAGATGCATGGCCCTACATGTACGTGTTATTAGTGTCATGTGATATGGAATTTGAAATATATTTGGAATATGAAATTTTTTTAAAAATGGTCATGAAGTCATGCCTCAAAAAGTAACAAAACAAGTGACCAGTTTTACCATACTCATTTTCCCCAATAGCCTTAAGTGTTATAAAAGCTGTTGGGGAAAACTTTTTTTGAAATTTTGATTTCCAATCATTGATAACTTGATAATCAGACAGGCGGTCAGCTTGTTAAAGTCATGGGATTCCTGACTGACCCAAAGGTATATAATTATGATTGCAACATGAGCTAAATCCAGGATTTTTTAAAGATTCTGAGCCTGAGGCAAATATACCCTTCTTGTTTGAATAATACAATGACTGTAGTTTTTGTCTCGCCTGCGTAGCAAAAAAGCAAGACATAGGCGCCGCTTTTCTGGTGACGGCGGCGGCGACGGTGGCGACGGCGTCAACATCAAAAACTTAACCTAAGGTTAAGTTTTTGAATATTTTATATAATTTTGAAAGTATAAGTCCTTAGTCAATGAAACTTGGACTATAGAGTTATCAAGTATCTCCAACCATGTTACTTGAATTTCAGGTCACAAAGTCAAGATCAAAGGTCATTTCAGGTCAATAGACTTAGACTATATTGTGGCATCATTATTGAAAACTTAACCTAAGGTTAAGTTGTTGAATTTTGTAAATATAATTTTGAAAGTATACATGTACATGTAAGTTCTTAGTCAATGAAACTTGGACTATAGGGTAATCAAGTATCCCCAATCGTATGAGTAGAATTCAGGTCTCTAAGTTAAGGTCAAAGGTCATTTTAGGTCAACAAACTTAGACTTTTTTGTGGCATCAACATCAAAATTTTGAATTTGTTGCATATTCTCAAAAGCGTTTTTTCAAATTCCATGTAACTTTTAAGCAAGGGTTTTCAAGTATCACAAGTCATATGACATAAATTCCAGGTCACAAGGTCAAAGGTCATTTTAGGCCAGTAGACTTGTATTATGTTATCACATCTTAATATGAGAATAAGGAATCAATTTTTGTTATTTGTTCATGATTCTTAATCAATATTCACTTCAAAATGCTGATTATATTCAGAGGATTTCATAAATAATGTTTCAACCTCAATTGTTCATCATATCGAATTGCGTAATGCAGGTGAGACCACCAAGACCATTTCTCTTGTTTGCAAGCTTGAACCATTCTTGTTTCCATTTGATGACTTTCAAAATCATTCCAAGGTGGCAATTCTTAAATACATTTACATACATTTTCTTGAAATGTGAATACTCATATCCGTTAATGGTTCCCTGCATGTATGACATTCGAATGGCATATTTGCTGGAGAGATGAGCCACTAGCTATTATTATAGCTAAACTTGATGCTTACAAGGTCAGGTTTGTTAATGATACGATGGGGGTAATTAGCAACTACATATAGATTGGTAGTCGTTAAGTACTAATGAGCGCTGAAGCAGAGAGGGATGACTAGGTTTATGAATCTCATGACAAAACCATACATGTACATGTAAGGTAGCAGTAATTTGCTTGTTGGAGGGAAGAAAGGGAATGATCTGTGGGAAGATTATGAAGTGGAAATTAAGGAGAGGGGTTACAAAAGAAAACAAAAAAATGCATGTTTTGGGGACAATTATAGAAGATATGAAAGAAGCATATTATTTACATGAGATCATGTAAAAGTTTTATATGTAAGAGAGAGATAGAGAGAGAGAGAAATAGAGTCATGATCTTTGTATTTAAAAAGGAGATTATGAGAAATGTGCATAAGACGGTAAAAATCTTTTAAAAAGTTTTTACACAACTTATTACTTACTAAGAACTTAATATCATTGTATAGAAAATGTTCTGAAAAATATTATTGGATAATGAAGATACAGTGTACATGTATTGCTACTGACTCATCTCTATGACTTATGTAAACATTTCCTTCAGTTCTTAATTCCCCAGACTCTTTATCTTTTTCCCTTTCTCTCTTTTTTCTTTGTAGGGTGGTTTTGCCCGTTGCTATGAGCTGACACATCTAGACACGCACTATGTCTACGCAGGCAAGATTGTACCCAAGGAGAGAATATCAAAACCATCACAGAGAGAAAAGGTTAGTATTAATCTTTAAGTACCTGCATGCACAGGTATTCAATAGAGAATCCAGGAGCCAAAGTGCCCACCCCCCCCCCCACCCGTCACCCTCCCCTTCCTGCCTCTGGGGGGAAACAAGGAAGGGGAGGGATAATGTGCAGACCTGTATTTTGAGGGTCTTTGGAGGGCAGGTGTGATTCCTGCACGAAAAAGGAAAATATATTGTGGAAATAATTTCTGGGGAAAAAAAGTTGTCAATAAGTTGCTGACTCTGCTTTTATACTCAGTCAATCCTGAACCAGGATGTAAGTAGTCCCTCTCTTGAGATGTAAAGCCATAAGTTCAGCAGGTAGCTACACAATGTACATTGTATATGTACAAACTTGTACATGTACCAAAGATTTTAACAAAGGGTACGGTTTCAAAGCTTTTACAGAGAGAACTGGTTTAAGGGGAATATTGTGCAATGTGTCAGGTATAAAGTACGACATTTAACAATATTTTTCCTCCATGAATGAAAAATCTTGTGATATGACTGTGACTAACAGTAGTGGTACAAGAAAGCACCATTATTCATCAATCCTATCAAAAGATTCTTCATTTTGAGATTAAATATGTGGTAAAAATACATACCTGACACGTTCAATGGAATAGCCTTTCAAATGAAACCCAAAACCTTCAGCAGGGAAAATGTCTGATTGTGGAAAACAGTTTCTTCAAAGTTCCTTCAGGCCCTAAAGTACAAGATACAGTTTGTAATCGATATTATAAACAACAAATCCGTACAGTAATATAAGTGACAGATTCGTTGGTTCATAATAATGCCGTATTGTACCGTCACATACATGTAGCAAAACGGAGCAAAACTATTATCATTTATTCTCCCAAATGTATTGGAAAACACCTTCAAGACAATCTTCAATTCAATTCAAGTTTATTTCCACATTTGGTTAAAGATAAATAAATTCAATCAACATTTATATATATATGTATATCAAAGATTCAAGAGAAACATGTACTACTCATAATGTGATGGGAATAAAAAAGGCCAACAGGCCTATCAAGGTAATCTGTACATGTATATGATACAAACACATGTACAGTATGTTGTAATTGTTGTCTAAAAATGGTACTGACAGTTTTCGTGATAGTCAAATCTAAAGCTGATGATCGATTCCTGTAGACAAAATATTTGATTTACATGTATATGAATCTCATTTCTATCAAGAGCTTGGCAAAGTTATGGTAATGCTCAAAGATTCAAGAGAGCTTGCTATAAATACACCCAAAGCCTGTCATTGAATGAGTATAGATATAAATCCTATTAATTGCAGAGAATAGAATCTTTGGTAGGAAATTACCCATTAGTTTGTGGTTTTGTCTTTTGATTACGATATATATTCCTGATAATTTGATGAAATTGGAGAAGGAAATATATAGGAGGCAAGATTATTAGGCCTTGTCGTAATGTCCAATTGCACTTTTGAACTATCATGAACAATCATAAAATCTTCATGTCTTTTTTGGGTGGACAGCTTAAGTGCACTATCTGCTGCAAGCTGAGAAAGCGCACACTGCTTGTTTGCCCACATGCATCATCCTTTATCCTATTTTGAGGAATGTGCATACATGTATGTTCATTCATTTACTTAATCCTATGTACTATATAATATCCTATGCTTATAACAGTTATTATAACAGTATTTAGAAGCATCTGCACACTTTATTAATTATCTTTCATTTCCTCTATAGTTTTTTTTCGACAATACTTCTGTTACATGTAATTAGTGTTTTCTACAACATACATGTACATGATGCAGTATTCATACCTACTTTAGTGACATCATGTATGCAGGAACAGTGTGTTGAAAATTATAAATTTTCTGGAATGAATTAATTTTGGTTTCCCTTGAGTTTTGAATTTGTCAATTAACAGTGTAACCTATAACCTGTCCATAATGACCAATTGACCCCTATGTTTTCTTTTCCCTTAACTTAAGTCGTTCTTTCTATACAGGTTTGGCGATAAATGGGGCTTTAAGAAAATGTGTTGAATATTATGAACATGTCTGTTGACATAGTAATTTCTGAACATGGCTTTAACTTTAATTGTCTTTAGGACATGCATTCATTAGTGACAGTTGAGAGATAGACTCATTAAACACATGTGCATGTTGTTTGCAGTAGCTGTACTGATTCTTATTGTGAAGAAACCGATCTGCCATATGTAGTTTGACCTTTTGAATGTCATATTAAATCCTGCTTGCCAAATCAATAATAACTCCGGATGTTAATTTCCTTTCTATGGTTTGGCAACACAAAATCTGAATTTGTAGAATTATATAACCACAACAAAGCTACTGTAAGTACTGATAATGATCATTCGAAACCTAGAATACTTGTAGTTTATATGCTGCTCATATAATGGGTCATTTTTAAAGGCTACAGACATTGAAGGAAAAATATTGCCTGGAGAATGGATTATTAAAAAGTAATGAGGTTAGAGCAGTATCTTGTTCTTTTTTCCGGAACAATGTGAATGGTTATTGACATCACTAAGATAACCATTTCCCCAAGAGAAATTTATTGAAAATTTGAAAAATATAAGTTCCTTTCTTTAAAGTTACAGCATATCTGTATACTTTAAAAATTGAAATACTAATAAGATTTTTGATTATTGAAGAAAAAAAATAATCCTCATTTTTTAGGAGACATATACATGTATATATATATATATGCAGCCTATGCCAAGTATCATATTGACAGAACCAATTTACATGTAAGACTGTCATTCTGAATGAATCAGATTTCATTCACAAAACTGGCAACAAATTATATATATGTTTTTTTAAAGGTTATTTTTAATAGGCGGAGAGAGAGAAAAGTAGTCCATGCACAGCTGAGGCATCCAAACATTGTGGGCTTCCATAAACACTTCCAACATGGTGAAAACACACCTCAAATTGGCAACACTGAATTTCAATTTTACCCTAAACACTTTCTTTTGATTTATAATATTTCATTTTTAGTAGATGGAGAGAGAAATAGCAGTCTGTGCACAGCTGTGGCATCCAAACATTGTGGGCTTTCATAAATACTTCCAAGATGAAGGGGAAAAAACCCTCAAATTTGCAACACTGATATCTAATTTACTATAAATAATATTGTTCTTATTTATTATTAGATGGAGACAGAAATAGCAGTCCAGGCACAGCTGAGGCATCAAAACAATGTGAGCTTCCATAAACACTTCTAATATGCTGACAAACTCAAATTGGCAACTCTGATGAATGATCTTACACTAAATATTATCTTCTTTTTTATTAGATGGAGAGAGAAATAGCAGTCCATGCACAGCTTAGGCATCCACACATTGTGGGCTTCCATAAACACTTCCAAGATGCTGAAAACATCTATATCCTTCTAGAACTATGCAGACATAAGGTGAGTCTATATATTCATTAAAAACTAATTAAACTAAAGTTAAACAATGGGAAAACCAAAGAGTGAAATAATTTATTGGAAAAAACCTTGTCTTTTTCAAGCCAAACACCAATGAGAGCTGTAGCAAATTCAAATAATTGTCATTTTTTCAAAGAAAAAGTTTGAGAACCCCTGACCTACATGTAGTTTGTTCTTGGCACTGTACAAGCACTCATTATTTTAAACTTTAGGGTCATACTGAACTGAAGCAAGTGATTAATGTTGAGTATAATTTCTCACTTCCCTAAAACTGATAACCTTTCAAATCAACTTGCCAGAATTCTCTAACACTATACAATATCTCAGAAGACTAATCATATCTCACTTACTATTTTGGCTTACAATCAAGTTTTATTATTCAACAATGTACCTAGACTTTATGTAGATCTTGTCTTACGAACCAAGTCAGTTGCTATTTGATCCATTCGTGTAGGGTTAATCACTACTGAACTGTGTTCCTTAAATAGGCACCATGATGATGTCACATGAGAGGCTCTCCTCAAGTTTCTCTATTTATTTTTCAACAGACTAAACTACATTCTATGATTACAAAGCACAGTTCTCCTGTATTTTTATTTTCAAGTTAGGCTTTCTTGATAAAACTGTGTGATCCTTCATTGGTCGAGTTTGGGGCCGGTCATTGAAGGGGCGCTTGCATCAAGGGGGGGGGGACCATTTTTACTTTTACTGTGCATGATATGATCCAAAGGTCAGTATCTGTGCTAGGAATAGGATTGATATCCCCTCCTTAATTATGAATGGCTGCATTCAAGTTCAATTTCAATTAAAAATGGGTCTATTGATACTTGACACCAACATAAACAACAAGCTTAAAATCACCCAGTAGACTTACTTTAACCAGTTTATCAAAACTTTGCTATGGATTTCCTTTACTCTCAACATTTTTTGTTGAATCGAATATTGGATTCCAAGTAGGCTTGCATCCTGGAGGAAGTTATTCTTGAATTTCCTTAACTTTTATTAGTGTTATACTTTCTGATGTGTATACATGTATGTTTAACAAGAAAATTATATATTTATACCACTTTTTGGTCAACAGACGATACGATATGAAGGTGATAGAGGTTCCTGAAAGTGTATGAACTTTCAGGGAATCAGTGGCTTTTAATCTACATGTGTTTTCCAACCTTGAATGGTGATTAGTTTTTAGTAGGAAGATGGGATGTACAACTTGTTATAGCATACAATGACAGTGCATTCCATCAAAAATGAGCTTTGATTTTGCTATATTTCCATAAATGTTGCCAAATCATACAGTAGACTACAGGTTTATTAAAATTGCCTTTTAACCCTTACTGTTCTGGGCTATTTTGAGCACCTCACTGACTGTGGTAGGGGAGGGGGGGGGGGAGGCCCCCCCCCTATGATATGGCCATTGAATGTCAGATGAACACAAAAATTTGTAGATATGTATGTATGTAATTATTTTTGTAATTATTTTTGAAGGAACAAGATAGTATAGTTACTTGCATAGATTACAAATACGCAAATTACACACCCTTGAATATAAAATCTGGAAATATACAGGGAATCATTACAAAAATTGTCAGACTCCACTTTCTGAATGTTGAAACTCCTTATTCATATGAAACTTATGTTCTAACACAAAACAGTTATTTTGATGTAATTAATAATGATAATTAATGCAAATTTGATGCGATTTTCAAATATGTATTTTCTTAAGAATTTAATTGTTTTTATTTCTAATATATCAATTGTTTTATTTCTAATATATTCTTTTGTTCTGGAATATATCAAGTTACTTTGAGAAACATATAAAAGCCATTTGATATCAATTCATATCTCCTACTTAGGAAGAAATACATCTAAACCTGCATTCACATTTTTGTAAACATAAAGATGCTGGTGATTTTTGGTTCCTAAAATTATATCAAATTTCAGGAAAAGGGCAGAAAACAATCCATGATTCAGCCTTGAATAGTGATCTGTTTTAGTTGGAGTGAGATGTATAAAAATGACATGCGATCAGTCAGTAGTTTTCAGGCACAAACCCCTTGTCAGTCATGTATCAACAGAGCGTCTGAACTGCAAGACTATACAGACCTTACAGTCTACTGCACTCCATAGGCCCTGTACTATAGATGCCCCTGACACAGCCAGACATTGACAGGATAAGGCTAGGCTCAAGACTTTATGGCATTGTGTTTTAGTGTCAAATTAAAGTCTTTTTCTGAAGACTACAGTACATGTATGTGATCAGCACTGTTTATCAATATTTTGACTACCGGTACAGTACGTCATTTGGCAAAGGGCAAGGGCTGCTGTGAAACTTACCAGTAATGAACCTAAATGTTTTAATTCCTTATTTGATAATATCCTTAACCTCATACTTTAGTGACAAAACAAATATTTGGATATTGAATGTAATTAATGATTCCAAAGCCACAACATTACTAAAATATGTTAGATGCCTTACATTGGATTTCAAGTTAAAAACAAACACACCTCACAGTAAATAGTTTCAGGAAACATTTGTCAACTGAATACTTGTATTTCTAGCAGTTCACCACCCCTAGAAAGTGATACAAGCCATAGTTTTTCAAACACAATTCGGACTTAAACATGAATGTTTGTCTTTAGATAGTGAGTTTTATTTCTGTTCATTCAAGTTGAACAGTTGAATACATTTAATATCTTTCATTTTTATGAAAGGTCTCTATGACTAATTGTTGAGTGTAGATAAAATATTTTTCCACCCACATTACATTAATGCCACCTTATTCAAAATAATATACGCTGTATGATTAATTAAATCAACAACAGCAACAACTACAACATAAATGATGGTTTTCCATTTATTATCGCCAATGCAATTGAATCCAAAGCATTTACCAACCTTTGTTTGTAATCACCCTGGTACCTATTTACATGTAAAGTATACATGTAACATGAACTGATGAAGTAATTTTTATCTAGGTTGCCTTTCTCCTTCATTCTTTTGTGATATTGACCAATGATTTTGTATCTTTAGGATAATATGATGCATTTATCTTTCTTCTTCTCTCGATCTCTCCATTCTTTTTTCTTCCATCATTCATTCTCTCCTTCAAACTCTGATGCTAAGGATACTATAAAGCTTTGCCTATCTTCTTTCAATTTCTCCTTTATTGTTTTGAAAGATGAAATTAATGATTTTTTTTCTTCTTGTACATGTAGGATGTGGTACCGAAGTGTTAACATCATATTGGCTCATCTTCTTGGTTACTGATTCCAAACAACAGCCTGTGCATGAGGTTCACTGTGACAGCATTCAAGCAACAGGCTGGAGCAGGGCAAATTCAATGTTTGGTGCTGGTGTGATCACCACGTCATTCGTTAGCACAAAATTGTTTGGAACCAGCAACCTTAGCGACATGGCCAGTAGGACGTCACACTTCGGTACTCTTATTATCATACATTTATCTTTCTTCTATCCTCCGGCTCTCTTCCGTCTACTAAATGTTTTTTTTTTCTTCGTTCAGTCTCTCCTTCACATGCTGAAGCTTAGGAAGCACCTGACGGAGCCTGAGGTGCGCTACTTCATGCTACAGATCATAGAAGGCGTCCGTTATCTTCACAGTCACTGCGTCATCCATAGAGATCTCAAGCTTGGCAACATGTTCCTTACAGATACAATGGGTGTTAAGATCGGGGACTTTGGGTTAGCCGCTAAACTGGAGTTTGAGGGAGATAGAAAAAGGTTTGTATTTAATAGTGACCTTTGTTGTGATGATAATGAATGATTTCCGATTATGTGTTACACTTAGTGCTGAAAATGCCTTCAAGTTAATCTTAAAGTTGTGATGATTATTTTAGAGGTGTCGTAGTCGAGTGGTTTAAAGCACCTGAGTTGAAATGCAAAGGTTGTGGGTTATATCCCCAACACAGCACTAATGCCTTTTGGCAAGGCATCACTACACATTTGCCACTCCATACCCAGGAGGGAATGGTAGGATGGTGAAAGCCTTTGTGATAGAAATCATCATATGCCCTCACAGTGACGTTATGGTAGGAATACTCCCCAGGGTATGTAAAGTGTGCACACTGCGCGTGAATGAATCTGATTATTTACATGCAATTAATCCAACGTTTTGTACATATGGGGGGGGGTGGAGGGGGGTGCAAAAGTTTGTGTAACCTGACAACCTGACACACCCTTACCATCATGAATATAGATTTTCACAAAAGTTTGTGTAACCTGACAACCTGGCCCAAATGTGAATGAGTGATGAAACAAAGTTAGCCCAGTAGTCCCAGTTACAAATAACCAAAGATAAAAATAGATAGGGAGCCATGTATAATAGCCAATGTCTAGAACAAAAAAAGCGCCGAGCAGGCAAGCAAATCTCTGACTCAGTCATTATTAAGAGTCAAGGTAATGAACTATATTAGAACTCTGGATGGGGGCAATGTTTGAGAAAGAGAGGGGTAACAGAGTTTGTGAGAGAGAAGAGATTTGGAGGGGGGGGGG